>JBBBDQ010030577.1:0-95000 GCA_037127315.1 Ascarosepion bandense
GATCACATCTGGCCTATCGGAGGCCATTGCCTCCTAAGAGGCTAAGCGCGAGACACCTGCCTCCGGTGTTTCGCGTCCTTCGCAGGTCGCTACTTTACGCAGCCCAAGCAATAAACTTGGGTGGAGACCACAATGCCACACTTGACCAAAGTAATAGTAAGTATCACTATGGAACAGATACTACACTTTGATCCAAACCAAACCGACCACACAAACACAAAAAAGTCCAGTGGGGAAGGGCTGGTCATTATTTATTCAGCATAAATACATGAATTCTGGCACAAGGCCAACAAATGGGAGGGGGAACAAAACTTGGGTTGGTCTTCCGTAACTATCTTATACCTAGCTAATCAGATTCACGACCCATACATACGTTACAATTTTCTCAGTCACCATAAAAATTTGTCCATCAACACTCATACCTATCAAGCACCAAAATACCGCAAAATCATACCAGGGACCTAAAAACACCCCAAATGTACATAAAAATTTGTGTATTTACAATATTTACAATAGTGTACAAAAATAAATTTAAAACTTTATTCATGAAATGACATGATGGGGAGGGGGAATGAAGAAACAAAAAACCCCAAAACAAAAAACAATTTCAAATGAATATATATACATGGGTTAGTAAGACCCAAACACACCCACATAATTAAAGAGGCCACTGTATTCTGCCTTAAAAGACAAAATCAAGCAGCTCTCTTTCTAAGGGGAATGGATAAGCAGGGGGCAAAAATAAATTGGACTGGAGAATGTATAAGGCTGACCCAGCCGAGAGTGAAAACGGGACAAAATAATACTTGGACAATGGGAATCTCGAACTGGATCATAACAAAAGCAATGGAGCCGGGAACAGGCCAGGACAAACACATCCACTCACATTAACTAGGCACAAAAAGAACTTCTACCTTAACCACGGGAGGGGTTCCAAAGGAATCCACCCCGATGCAACTAGCAGATCTAAAAGAGAAAATCAAGGCTAGCCCCGGTCACGCGAACCAGGCTCGCCGCATATACCCACCTTTCGCTGAACTCTGTCGGGTGCAGCCGTTTTCGTTCAGTTCTAATCTTAATTTTGAGCTGGTGCTCAAAATATCGGATTAGATCCTGATCCGAAAGACGACCGCCCCGCAAGACTTCCTCCAGACGCGTCATCCAAATCACCATTCTAGCCGTGGCCAGTAGCGACAGAAACACCATCCGCTTCACTCCAGAGTACGGGGGCGACACATTGTCCACAGCGTATGCGCGATCAATGAGCACAAGCTCCCGCGGCGCGATACGAGCAGTCAACTCGCCAACACGCGCCCACAACGGGCGAACGCGCGAACAATGGAAGAAGGCGTGCGCAGACGTCTCCTTAATTCCAAGGACGCAACGTTCACAATCTGGCAAATCCGCCAGGCCCATTGCGAAACGCTTGTCGTTGAGAGACAAACCATTCCGAGCCAATCGCCAGGTCAGAGAAAACTCAGAGTTGTTGAGCCAATCCGCACCTGGCGCCCAAGACCAATGAGAGCGATACTCCTCTCTCGACATGCCGAGCTTACCACAGTTCATCCTTCACGGCGCCCTCCACTAATCCCCGATAGAAGATTCTCCTAGGCCGTGAAAGGTCACTGGACCATGGAATGGCCCGAAGGGCCGTCCAGACATTCGAGCAGGAATTTCGGCCGCCCCCAAGGCCTATTGCTAGTCCCTTAGGAGCGGGGAGTGATAGTGAGGCTAGGGAACATGTCCCTCACTACCCCCGCAAGCAACCGATCTTCCTCCAACGCGCGCCTGAGGAATGCCAACCTCGAAGCGAGCACGTGGCTCCTCAAGTGTGGCATCCCCAGACCCCCTTGACACGGACGGAGGCAACAGACTCCTTTGTCGACCATGTGTTTGCGTCCTCTCCAAAGACAGGAGAATAGCAAACGCTCGAGCGCCTTCTCATGATCGTCACAAAGGGGAAGTACAGACAGCCGGTAAAGCATTCTGGGAAAGAGGTATGTATTACACACCTCCGCCAGACCCTTCACGGAGAGACTCCGTCGACGCCAAATCTCGACCGACGCGCCGACCTTTGCCTGTACTTCTGACCAGTTTTTCTCCAACTGTAAGTCCGGACCGAACCAAACTCCGAGGAGCTTGACCGGCCCGTCCGTCCAGTCGAAGGGCCCCGGGAGGGAAACACCCTTCCAGGCACCTAACCGCAAGCCGGACGACTTGTCGCGGTTAATTCTGGCCCCTGTTACCTGTTCGTACCGTTCAAGCGCCTTCTGTACCGCCCTTATGTCCCTGCGGGAGGACACAAAGGTCGTTACGTCATCGGCGTACGCGGAAACCCTGGCTCGAGCTCCACCAGGGACAGCAATTCCACGCAGGACCGGACTGCACGTCTCGTCCCTTAGCCGGCGAAGGAGAGGGCTCCAACGCCAGGACGTAAAGGAGAGGCGACAGTGGACAACCCTGTCGGACCGACCTAGACAGCGCGAAAGCGCTCGACAGCTTCCCGTTCACCTGTACCACAGCCTTGGGGGAGCGATACAGAAGGCTAATCCAGCGGCTGAAGTCGGGTTTGAATCCGGCGGCCTGCAGGACAGCAGCCAGGTAGCCATGGTCAATCCTATCAAATGCCTTGGACTGATCCAAATTGATCAGCGCGGCCTCTTCGTCGTCTTCTACACCCTCTACGATCGTGCGAATCAAGTGCAGGTTGCTCTGAATTGTTCGTCCCTTCACAGAACAAGTCTGATCCGGTTCCAACAGAGACTCGGCAACCAGCTGCAAGCGATTCGTCAGGATCTTGGCCAAAATCTTTAACTCTGTGTTTAGCAGAGTTATGGGCCTGTAATCATCTAATCCCCGCCCAACCTTCTTGCCTTTTCCCAACAGCGTGATCACGCCCCTGGTGATCCGACCGGGGATGGACCCCTGCCGAAACCAGTGGTTGAACACGACAGTCAAGAGCGGGACAAAAAGGTGCGACATCCTCAAGTACAATTCATAGGGCAAACCATCCAAACCTGGCGACTTGCCACTGCCGGTCTTCTTCAAAGCCGCGTAGACTTCGTCCTCCGTAATCTCCCCTTCGCAGCTAGCCGCTTCAGCCGGCAAAAGCCGGGGAAAGTCAGCCAAATAGCTGCGAAACTCCTCGTCACGGAGACCAGGCTCCTTGGTAAACCGGTGTTCGAAATGCTGCCGGAACGCCTCGCACATGTCGTCGGTGGACCGAAGGAGATGCCCCTCCGGGTCGCGCACTTCTCGAATGTACCGATCGCCGGCCCGACGAATTTCTTCCTTGCGCAGTTCTGCGCCCATGTTCACAGCTTCGGAAGACATCTTGCTTAACTTAGCTCTAATTACCTGGCCCATATAGCGCTCGCTAGTCGTGCGCCTCAGGGCCTCCCTGGCTAAGGCTATCTCTAGGGGATCCCCACCAGCCTCCGCCCGGGCGAAATTAGCACTAAGTGTCTTTGCCTCCGCAGCCTTATCTAGTTTGAGCCGCTGGCTATATTTGGTGGCGAAAGACCTAATGGAGTCCTTAAGGTTAACCCACCACTTATTCCCAATGACTCGCCCAATTAACGCCCGCTGAACTAGTTTTGTCAGCTGGTCACGAAAGTCCCGCCTGTCCAGTAAGGACTGATTGAACTTCCAATAACCAGCCAACCTAGGCCTAAAGTCTAACACCACACGGGCACAAACGAGTTTGTGGTCCGTGTAGCCTAGCCAGTGGAACGTTGGACATTCTAAGAAGTCTATGTCGGCCACTCTCACTAACATCCTATCCAGGTACGCAGATACCCGGGTAGAAGGCCAATTAAGCGCCCACGTCCACATACTCCCATCCGGATGATCGACCCGGTATCTATCGACGAGACCAAATTCGTCGATCAGATCAACCAGGCTACGATCATCATTCCTCCGCTAGCGCCCCTCCCTCTATCCCATTTGGGGGTTAGGATGGCATTCCAGTCCCCAACTAAGATTAGCCGTGTTGAATGCACCATAAAGGGCTCCAACAGCCGAAAGAAAGAGACACGCTCACCTTGCTTATTGGGCGCATAAACCGCAATCAACCGGAACGACTTGCTTTTCACTGCAATATCGGCCACGATCAGCCGGCCCTCGGCACCGACATGGACAAGGTCAACCTTCGCGTCCAGGGTACGCTTGACCAGCAAAGAAACACCTCTGGCTTGCCGGCTCCCATATGCTGAATAGACGACAAAGTCGTTAGACAGCACACAAGAGTCGACTTCGCAAACAAAGTGAGTCTCTTGGATCGCGGCCACATCCACGCCGAAGGACAAGAGGTCACGAAGCAGGCGAGCCGCCTTACCCCGATCCCTCAGGCCCTTCGCATTCAAGCTGGCTATCTTAATAGACATCTTTTAGTTCTGAAAAAGAAAAAACAAAGAAACATGCAACAAGGCTCTAGTCGCATACGGGGTAGAAATCTCGGGCAGAGGGGACCCCGACGGACTGTCCTAGGGACCCTGTACCAATGTCGGACGTAATCCGTCCGTCTAGGACAATCCCGCCGACGTCGGTGGGATATGTTAGTTTTACCACCCTATATAAACTGGGGTGGAGTAAAACGGGGAACCTCCCCGAACAATTTAGCGACATTTTTCTTAATTCAGGAGTCTTTTCCCCTGACCATACAAATATTTGGGAAGCTCCTTTGGGCTTCCGCAATGTGCTCCCAGACCCGCAGGTTGCCACCGGTATTTCTTATCAGGGTGATGACACCTGGGGCCTGGGAGAAGTTCTTTGGGTCCTCAGTGGATAACCCATCCACTGAGGTGAGCTTAAGGAGTGGTCTTAGCAGCTTACGACGCTGTGACGACCACCCCGAAGAAATGTCCTCCTTCACCTTCATCAGCGCCTCCCCACGCGGGAGGTTCATCTTCTTCTTCGCCTTACTGGGAGTGGGAATAGGAGCAGGGGAGGATGTGGGAGTTAAGGAACTGATTTTCCTAAGGGGGGTCAAAAAGGGGGTTGGGGACTGGGCAGCTTTACGCGGGGACGCGGGAAGGCTTCTCGCCTTATCCGCATAAGTAGTTCTTGCAGGCGACACCGGAGCTGAGGCACATTTTTCTCTGCTGGGCTTTTTTCCCTGCTCCTACTTCTTCTGCGGGCCTTGGGAGTATCCTTTCGTTCTTCCACCTCCTCCTCTCTCCCCGCTTTAGGGAAGCCGATCTATCAACTTCCATTGGAAGATCCTTTTTCGGGGAAGGACTCCTCTCCTTTCTTTGTTTGGGTGGAGACTTTTTTAGGAGGCGACTCCTTGGGTTTCACCGGCGTCTTGGCAGGTGGAGGCACCTTCTCTGGGGACGGTGTTTTGCCCTTCTTTCTGCCCACCACCTGCCATTCGCCCTCCTTGTTGCCCACGGGAGCTTGCGTGGGTGAAGCTGTTTTTGGGCCTTCCTTTTCTTTTGCCGCTGGCTGCTGCTTAGTTGGTTGAGCTGGTTGGGTTTTTGGGGTCGGATTCTTGGACGGGCAGACCCTCGCGACATGGTCCGCCGCCCCGCAGACCCAACAGCACGGCTTCCTCCCTTCAACTATCACATAAATGACCCGACCTCTGCAGGTGAGCGTGTTGGGAACTTTGGCTATCTTTTCCTTAGACATCGTCACCAGCAGGGTCATGTCTCCCGTAATATAGCCTGCCTTAGACCGTAGCGAGGAGACTCCGGCCACCTTCCCAAAGTTAGCAAAGAAGGCGCCAACGTGGTCCTCAGCAATGTCCATGGGGACGCCGTGCAAAGTGACCTTAACCTTCCGGGCACCCATGTATTCTGTATGGAGCTGGAGAGTTTTCGTCTCCAGCACCACCCCGACCAGACGTTTAGCTTCGTCGGTCGTGCCCAGCAGGACGTCCCACATGGCACTACTCTTCCTCGCTACGGCCCTAGCCTTGATCTTAAGTGCTCCGATAGCTTCCTCAAACGTATCCCTCGGCACTGCGATTAATCTCTGGGACTTGATATCCTTAGTGATGAGAGTAATAGTTCTAGTTTGGATGTCCGCCAGTTCTCCGGGGACCGAGACCAGCTCGGTGCCTTTGATGTATTCAGCGTACTTTAACCTCATCCTCTCGTAGTACTCCTCATCCTTATTTATAGGTTTTCCCCCTGTCCAACCAGAAGTTGAAGGCTTGGGGGACCCGGGAGCTGATGGTACTCCCTCCGGCGTTGGTACTACTGCTGCTGCTACTCTAGGTACTGAAGGGGGATTATCCCGAGGCGGTAATGCCCAATCCCCCTCCTTTCCACCCACCGAGGCCGTGGTGGGAGGAACGATCACATCTGGCCTATCGGAGGCCATTGCCTCCTAAGAGGCTAAGCGCGAGACACCTGCCTCCGGTGTTTCGCGTCCTTCACAGGTCGCTACTTTACGCAGCCCAAGCAATAAACTTGGGTGGAGACCACAATGCCACACTTGACCAAAGTAATAGTAAGTATCACTATGGAACAGATACTACACTTTGATCCAAACCAAACCGACCACACAAACACAAAAAAAAGTCCAGTGGGGAAGGGCTGGTCATTATTTATTCAGCATAAATACATGAATTCTGGCACAAGGCCAACAAATGGGAGGGGGAACAAAAACTTGGGTTGGTCTTCCGTAACTATCTTATACCTAGCTAATCAGATTCACGACCCATACATACGTTACAATTTTCTCAGTCACCATAAAAATTTGTCCATCAACACTCATACCTATCAAGCACCAAAATACCGCAAAATCATACCAGGGACCTAAAAACACCCCAAATGTACATAAAAATTTGTGTATTTACAATATTTACAATAGTGTACAAAAATAAATTTAAAACTTTATTCATGAAATGACATGATGGGGAGGGGGAATGAAGAAACAAAAAACCCCAAAACAAAAAACAATTTCAAATGAATATATATACATGGGTTAGTAAGACCCAAACACACCCACATAATTAAAGAGGCCACTGTATTCTGCCTTAAAAGACAAAATCAAGCAGCTCTCTTTCTAAGGGGAATGGATAAGCAGGGGGCAAAAATAAATTGGACTGGAGAATGTATAAGGCTGACCCAGCCGAGAGTGAAAAACGGGACAAAATAATACTTGGACAATGGGAATCTCGAACTGGATCATAACAAAAGCAATGGAGCCGGGAACAGGCCAGGACAAACACATTCACTCACATTAACTAGGCACAAAAGAACTTCTACCTTAACCACGGGAGGGGTTCCAAAGGAATCCACCCCGATGCAACTAGCAGATCTAAAAGAGAAAATCAAGGCTAGCCCCGGTCACGCGAACCAGGCTCGCCGCATATACTCCCACCTTTCGCTGAACTCTGTCGGGTGCAGCCGTTTTCGTTCAGTTCTAATCTTAATTTGAGCTGGTGCTCAAAATATCGGATTAGATCCTGATCCGAAAGACGACCGCCCCGCAAGACTTCCTCCAGACGCGTCATCCAAATCACCATTCTAGCCGTGGCCAGTAGCGACAGAAACACCATCCGCTTCACTCCAGAGTACGGGGGCGACACATTGTCCACAGCGTATGCGCGATCAATGAGCACAAGCTCCCGCGGCGCGATACGAGCAGTCAACTCGCCAACACGCGCCCACAACGGGCGAACGCGCGAACAATGGAAGAAGGCGTGCGCAGACGTCTCCTTAATTCCAAGGACGCAACGTTCACAATCTGGCAAATCCGCCAGGCCCATTGCGAAACGCTTGTCGTTGAGAGACAAACCATTCCGAGCCAATCGCCAGGTCAGAGAAAACTCAGAGTTGTTGAGCCAATCCGCACCTGGCGCCCAAGACCAATGAGAGCGATACTCCTCTCCCGACATGCCGAGCTTACTCCACAGTTCATCCTTCACGGCGCCCTCCACTAATCCCCGATAGAAGATTCTTCTAGGCCGTGAAAGGTCACTGGACCATGGAATGGCCCGAAGGGCCGTCAGACATTCGAGCAGGAATTTCGGCCGCCCCCAAGGCCTATTGCTAGTCCTTAGAGCGGGGGGAGTGATAGTGAGGCTAGGGAACATGTCCCTCACTACCCCCGCAAGCAACCGATCTTCCTCCAACGCGCGCCTGAGGAATGCCAACCTCGAAGCGAGCACGTGGCTCCTCAAGTGTGGCATCCCCAGACCCCCTTGACACGGACGGAGGCAACAGACTCCTTTGTCGACCATGTGTTTGCGTCCTCTCCAAAGACAGGAGAATAGCAAACGCTCGAGCGCCTTCTCATGATCGTCACAAAGGGGAAGTACAGACAGCCGGTAAAGCATTCTGGGAAAGAGGTATGTATTACACACCTCCGCCAGACCCTTCACGGAGAGACTCCGTCGACGCCAAATCTCGACCGACGCGCCGACCTTTGCCTGTACTTCTGACCAGTTTTTCTCCAACTGTAAGTCCGGACCGAACCAAACTCCGAGGAGCTTGACCGGCCCGTCCGTCCAGTCGAAGGGCCCCGGGAGGGAAACACCCTTCCAGGCACCTAACCGCAAGCCGGACGACTTGTCGCGGTTAATTCTGGCCCCTGTTACCTGTTCGCTACGTTCAAGCGCCTTCTGTACCGCCCTTATGTCCCTGCGGGAGGACACAAAGGTCGTTACGTCATCGGCGTACGCGGAAACCCTGGCTCGAGCTCCACCAGGGACAGCAATTCCACGCAGGACCGGACTGCACGTCTCGTCCCTTAGCCGGCGAAGGAGAGGCTCCAACGCCAGGACGTAAAGGAGAGGCGACAGTGGACAACCCTGTCGGACCGACCTAGACAGCGCGAAAGCGCTCGACAGCTTCCCGTTCACCTGTACCACAGCCTTGGGGGAGCGATACAGAAGGCTAATCCAGCGGCTGAAGTCGGGTTTGAATCCGGCGGCCTGCAGGACAGCAGCCAGGTAGCCATGGTCAATCCTATCAAATGCCTTGGACTGATCCAAATTGATCAGCGCGGCCTCTTCGTCGTCTTCTACACCCTCTACGATCGTGCGAATCAAGTGCAGGTTGCTCTGAATTGTTCGTCCCTTCACAGAACAAGTCTGATCCGGTTCCAACAGAGACTCGGCAACTAGCTGCAAGCGATTCGTCAGGATCTTGGCCAAATCTTTAACTCTGTGTTTAGCAGAGTTATGGGCCTGTAATCATCTAATCCCCGCCCAACCTTCTTGCCTTTTCCCAACAGCGTGATCACGCCCCTGGTGATCCGACCGGGGATGGACCCCTGCCGAAACCAGTGGTTGAACACGACAGTCAAGAGCGGGACAAAAAGGTGCGACATCCTCAAGTACAATTCATAGGGCAAACCATCCAAACCTGGCGACTTGCCACTGCCGGTCTTCTTCAAAGCCGCGTAGACTTCGTCCTCCGTAATCTCCCCTTCGCAGCTAGCCGCTTCAGCCGGCAAAAGCCGGGGAAAGTCAGCCAAATAGCTGCGAAACTCCTCGTCACGGAGACCAGGCTCCTTGGTAAACCGGTGTTCGAAATGCTGCCGGAACGCCTCGCACATGTCGTCGGTGGACCGAAGGAGATGCCCCTCCGGGTCGCGCACTTCTCGAATGTACCGATCGCCGGCCCGACGAATTTCTTCCTTGCGCAGTTCTGCGCCCATGTTCACAGCTTCGGAAGAGACATCTTGCTTAACTTAGCTCTAATTACCTGGCCCATATAGCGCTCGCTAGTCGTGCGCCTCAGGGCCTCCCTGGCTAAGGCTATCTCTAGGGGATCCCCACCAGCCTCCGCCCGGGCGAAATTAGCACTAAGTGTCTTTGCCTCCGCAGCCTTATCTAGTTTGAGCCGCTGGCTATATTTGGTGGCGAAAGACCTAATGGAGTCCTTAAGGTTAACCCACCACTTATTCCCAATGACTCGCCCAATTAACGCCCGCTGAACTAGTTTTGTCAGCTGGTCACGAAAGTCCCGCCTGTCCAGTAAGGACTGATTGAACTTCCAATAACCAGCCAACCTAGGCCTAAAGTCTAACACCACACGGGCACAAACGAGTTTGTGGTCCGTGTAGCCTAGCCAGTGGAACGTTGGACATTCTAAGAAGTCTATGTCGGCCACTCTCACTAACATCCTATCCAGGTACGCAGATACCCGGGTAGAAGGCCAATTAAGCGCCCACGTCCACATACTCCCATCCGGATGATCGACCCGGTATCTATCGACGAGACCAAATTCGTCGATCAGATCAACCAGGCTACGATCATCATTCCTCCCGCTAGCGCCCCTCCCTCTATCCCATTTGGGGGTTAGGATGGCATTCCAGTCCCCAACTAAGATTAGCCGTGTTGAATGCACCATAAAGGGCTCCAACAGCCGAAAGAAAGAGACACGCTCACCTTGCTTATTGGGCGCATAAACCGCAATCAACCGGAACGACTTGCTTTTCACTGCAATATCGGCCACGATCAGCCGGCCCTCGGCACCGACATGGACAAGGTCAACCTTCGCGTCCAGGGTACGCTTGACCAGCAAAGAAACACCTCTGGCTTGCCGGCTCCCATATGCTGAATAGACGACAAAGTCGTTAGACAGCACACAAGAGTCGACTTCGCAAACAAAGTGAGTCTCTTGGATCGCGGCCACATCCACGCCGAAGGACAAGAGGTCACGAAGCAGGCGAGCCGCCTTACCCCGATCCCTCAGGCCCTTCGCATTCAAGCTGGCTATCTTAATAGACATCTTTTAGTTCTGAAAAAGAAAAAACAAAGAAACATGCAACAAGGCTCTAGTCGCATACGGGGTAGAAATCTCGGGCAGAGGGGACCCCGACGGACTGTCCTAGGGACCCTGTACCAATGTCGGACGTAATCCGTCCGTCTAGGACAATCCCGCCGACGTCGGTGGGATATGTTAGTTTTACCACCCTATATAAACTGGGGTGGAGTAAAACGGGGAACCTCCCCGAACAATTTAGCGACATTTTTCTTAATTCAGGAGTCTTTTCCCTGACCATACAAATATTTGGGAAGCTCCTTTGGGCTTCCGCAATGTGCTCCCAGACCCGCAGGTTGCCACCGGTATTTCTTATCAGGGTGATGACACCTGGGGCCTGGGAGAAGTTCTTTGGGTCCTCAGTGGATAACCCATCCACTGAGGTGAGCTTAAGGAGTGGTCTTAGCAGCTTACGACGCTGTGACGACCACCCCGAAGAAATGTCCTCCTTCACCTTCATCAGCGCCTCCCCCACGCGGGAGGTTCATCTTCTTCTTCGCCTTACTGGGAGTGGGAATAGGAGCAGGGGAGGATGTGGGAGTTAAGGAACTGATTTTCCTAAGGGGGGTCAAAAAGGGGGTTGGGGACTGGGCAGCTTTACGCGGGGACGCGGGAAGGCTTCTCGCCTTATCCGCATAAGTAGTTCTTGCAGGCGACACCGGAGCTGAGGCACATTTTTCTCTGCTGGGCTTTTTTTTCCCTGCTCCTACTTCTTCTGCGGGCCTTGGGAGTATCCTTTCGTTCTTCCACCTCCTCCTCTCTCCCCCGCTTTAGGGAAGCCGATCTATCAACTTCCATTGGAAGATCCTTTTTCGGGGAAGGACTCCTCTCCTTTCTTTGTTTGGGTGGAGACTTTTTGGAGGAGGCGACTCCTTGGGTTTCACCGGCGTCTTGGCAGGTGGAGGCACCTTCTCTGGGGACGGTGTTTTGCCCTTCTTTCTGCCCACCACCTGCCATTCGCCCTCCTTGTTGCCCACGGGAGCTTGCGTGGGTGAAGCTGTTTTTGGGCCTTCCTTTTCTTTGCCGCTGGCTGCTGCTTAGTTGGTTGAGCTGGTTGGGTTTTTGGGGTCCGGATTCTTGGACGGGCAGACCCTCGCGACATGGTCCGCCGCCCCGCAGACCCAACAGCACGGCTTCCTCCCTTCAACTATCACATAAATGACCCGACCTCTGCAGGTGAGCGTGTTGGGAACTTTGGCTATCTTTTCCTTAGACATCGTCACCAGCAGGGTCATGTCTCCCGTAATATAGCCTGCCTTAGACCGTAGCGAGGAGACTCCGGCCACCTTCCCAAAGTTAGCAAAGAAGGCGCCAACGTGGTCCTCAGCAATGTCCATGGGGACGCCGTGCAAAGTGACCTTAACCTTCCGGGCACCCATGTATTCTGTATGGAGCTGGAGAGTTTTCGTCTCCAGCACCACCCCGACCAGACGTTTAGCTTCGTCGGTCGTGCCCAGCAGGACGTCCCACATGGCACTACTCTTCCTCGCTACGGCCCTAGCCTTGATCTTAAGTGCTCCGATAGCTTCCTCAAACGTATCCCTCGGCACTGCGATTAATCTCTGGGACTTGATATCCTTAGTGATGAGAGTAATAGTTCTAGTTTGGATGTCCGCCAGTTCTCCGGGGACCGAGACCAGCTCGGTGCCTTTGATGTATTCAGCGTACTTTAACCTCATCCTCTCGTAGTACTCCTCATCCTTATTTATAGGTTTTCCCCCCTGTCCAACCAGAAGTTGAAGGCTTGGGGGACCCGGGAGCTGATGGTACTCCCTCCGGCGTTGGTACTACTGCTGCTGCTACTCTAGGTACTGAAGGGGGATTATCCCGAGGCGGTAATGCCCAATCCCCCTCCTTTCCACCCACCGAGGCCGTGGTGGGAGGAACGATCACATCTGGCCTATCGGAGGCCATTGCCTCCTAAGAGGCTAAGCGCGAGACACCTGCCTCCGGTGTTTCGCGTCCTTCACAGGTCGCTACTTTACGCAGCCCAAGCAATAAACTTGGGTGGAGACCACAATGCCACACTTGACCAAAGTAATAGTAAGTATCACTATGGAACAGATACTACACTTTGATCCAAACCAAACCGACCACACAAACACAAAAAAGTCCAGTGGGGAAGGGCTGGTCATTATTTATTCAGCATAAATACATGAATTCTGGCACAAGGCCAACAAATGGGAGGGGGAACAAAAACTTGGGTTGGTCTTCCGTAACTATCTTATACCTAGCTAATCAGATTCACGACCCATACATACGTTACAATTTTCTCAGTCACCATAAAAATTTGTCCATCAACACTCATACCTATCAAGCACCAAAATACCGCAAAATCATACCAGGGACCTAAAAACACCCCAAATGTACATAAAAATTTGTGTATTTACAATATTTACAATAGTGTACAAAAATAAATTTAAAACTTTATTCATGAAATGACATGATGGGGAGGGGGAATGAAGAAACAAAAAACCCCAAAACAAAAAACAATTTCAAATGAATATATATACATGGGTTAGTAAGACCCAAACACACCCACATAATTAAAGAGGCCACTGTATTCTGCCTTAAAAGACAAAATCAAGCAGCTCTCTTTCTAAGGGGAATGGATAAGCAGGGGGCAAAAATAAATTGGACTGGAGAATGTATAAGGCTGACCCAGCCGAGAGTGAAAACGGGACAAAATAATACTTGGACAATGGGAATCTCGAACTGGATCATAACAAAAGCAATGGAGCCGGGAACAGGCCAGGACAAACACATCCACTCACATTAACTAGGCACAAAAAGAACTTCTACCTTAACCACGGGAGGGGTTCCTTCCAAAGGAATCCACCCCGATGCAACTAGCAGATCTAAAAGAGAAAATCAAGGCTAGCCCCGGTCACGCGAACCAGGCTCGCCGCATATACCCACCTTTCGCTGAACTCTGTCGGGTGCAGCCGTTTTCGTTCAGTTCTAATCTTAATTTTGAGCTGGTGCTCAAAATATCGGATTAGATCCTGATCCGAAAGACGACCGCCCCGCAAGACTTCCTCCAGACGCGTCATCCAAATCACCATTCTAGCCGTGGCCAGTAGCGACAGAAACACCATCCGCTTCACTCCAGAGTACGGGGGCGACACATTGTCCACAGCGTATGCGCGATCAATGAGCACAAGCTCCCGCGGCGCGATACGAGCAGTCAACTCGCCAACACGCGCCCACAACGGGCGAACGCGCGAACAATGGAAGAAGGCGTGCGCAGACGTCTCCTTAATTCCAAGGACGCAACGTTCACAATCTGGCAAATCCGCCAGGCCCATTGCGAAACGCTTGTCGTTGAGAGACAAACCATTCCGAGCCAATCGCCAGGTCAGAGAAAACTCAGAGTTGTTGAGCCAATCCGCACCTGGCGCCCAAGACCAATGAGAGCGATACTCCTCTCTCGACATGCCGAGCTTACTCCACAGTTCATCCTTCACGGCGCCCTCCACTAATCCCCGATAGAAGATTCTCCTAGGCCGTGAAAGGTCACTGGACCATGGAATGGCCCGAAGGGCCGTCAGACATTCGAGCAGGAATTTCGGCCGCCCCCAAGGCCTATTGCTAGTCCTTAGGAGCGGGGGAGTGATAGTGAGGCTAGGGAACATGTCCCTCACTACCCCCGCAAGCAACCGATCTTCCTCCAACGCGCGCCTGAGGAATGCCAACCTCGAAGCGAGCACGTGGCTCCTCAAGTGTGGCATCCCCAGACCCCCTTGACACGGACGGAGGCAACAGACTCCTTTGTCGACCATGTGTTTGCGTCCTCTCCAAAGACAGGAGAATAGCAAACGCTCGAGCGCCTTCTCATGATCGTCACAAAGGGGAAGTACAGACAGCCGGTAAAGCATTCTGGGAAAGAGGTATGTATTACACACCTCCGCCAGACCCTTCACGGAGAGACTCCGTCGACGCCAAATCTCGACCGACGCGCCGACCTTTGCCTGTACTTCTGACCAGTTTTTCTCCAACTGTAAGTCCGGACCGAACCAAACTCCGAGGAGCTTGACCGGCCCGTCCGTCCAGTCGAAGGGCCCCGGGAGGGAAACACCCTTCCAGGCACCTAACCGCAAGCCGGACGACTTGTCGCGGTTAATTCTGGCCCCTGTTACCTGTTCGTACCGTTCAAGCGCCTTCTGTACCGCCCTTATGTCCCTGCGGGAGGACACAAAGGTCGTTACGTCATCGGCGTACGCGGAAACCCTGGCTCGAGCTCCACCAGGGACAGCAATTCCACGCAGGACCGGACTGCACGTCTCGTCCCTTAGCCGGCGAAGGAGAGGCTCCAACGCCAGGACGTAAAGGAGAGGCGACAGTGGACAACCCTGTCGGACCGACCTAGACAGCGCGAAAGCGCCCGACAGCTTCCCGTTCACCTGTACCACAGCCTTGGGGGAGCGATACAGAAGGCTAATCCAGCGGCTGAAGTCGGGTTTGAATCCGGCGGCCTGCAGGACAGCAGCCAGGTAGCCATGGTCAATCCTATCAAATGCCTTGGACTGATCCAAATTGATCAGCGCGGCCTCTTCGTCGTCTTCTACACCCTCTACGATCGTGCGAATCAAGTGCAGGTTGCTCTGAATTGTTCGTCCCTTCACAGAACAAGTCTGATCCGGTTCCAACAGAGACTCGGCAACTAGCTGCAAGCGATTCGTCAGGATCTTGGCCAAAATCTTTAACTCTGTGTTTAGCAGAGTTATGGGCCTGTAATCTCATCTAATCCCCGCCCAACCTTCTTGCCTTTTCCCAACAGCGTGATCACGCCCCCTGGTGATCCGACCGGGGATGGACCCCTGCCGAAACCAGTGGTTGAACACGACAGTCAAGAGCGGGACAAAAAGGTGCGACATCCTCAAGTACAATTCATAGGGCAAACCATCCAAACCTGGCGACTTGCCACTGCCGGTCTTCTTCAAAGCCGCGTAGACTTCGTCCTCCGTAATCTCCCCTTCGCAGCTAGCCGCTTCAGCCGGCAAAAGCCGGGGAAAGTCAGCCAAATAGCTGCGAAACTCCTCGTCACGGAGACCAGGCTCCTTGGTAAACCGGTGTTCGAAATGCTGCCGGAACGCCTCGCACATGTCGTCGGTGGACCGAAGGAGATGCCCCTCCGGGTCGCGCACTTCTCGAATGTACCGATCGCCGGCCCGACGAATTTCTTCCTTGCGCAGTTCTGCGCCCATGTTCACAGCTTCGGAAGACATCTTGCTTAACTTAGCTCTAATTACCTGGCCCATATAGCGCTCGCTAGTCGTGCGCCTCAGGGCCTCCCTGGCTAAGGCTATCTCTAGGGGATCCCCACCAGCCTCCGCCCGGGCGAAATTAGCACTAAGTGTCTTTGCCTCCGCAGCCTTATCTAGTTTGAGCCGCTGGCTATATTTGGTGGCGAAAGACCTAATGGAGTCCTTAAGGTTAACCCACCACTTATTCCCAATGACTCGCCCAATTAACGCCCGCTGAACTAGTTTTGTCAGCTGGTCACGAAAGTCCCGCCTGTCCAGTAAGGACTGATTGAACTTCCAATAACCAGCCAACCTAGGCCTAAAGTCTAACACCACACGGGCACAAACGAGTTTGTGGTCCGTGTAGCCTAAGCCAGTGGAACGTTGGACATTCTAAGAAGTCTATGTCGGCCACTCTCACTAACATCCTATCCAGGTACGCAGATACCCGGGTAGAAGGCCACCAATTAAGCGCCCACGTCCACATACTCCCATCCGGATGATCGACCCGGTATCTATCGACGAGACCAAATTCGTCGATCAGATCAACCAGGCTACGATCATCATTCCTCCCGCTAGCGCCCCTCCCTCTATCCCATTTGGGGGTTAGGATGGCATTCCAGTCCCCAACTAAGATTAGCCGTGTTGAATGCACCATAAAGGGCTCCAACAGCCGAAAGAAAGAGACACGCTCACCTTGCTTATTGGGCGCATAAACCGCAATCAACCGGAACGACTTGCTTTTCACTGCAATATCGGCCACGATCAGCCGGCCCTCGGCACCGACATGGACAAGGTCAACCTTCGCGTCCAGGGTACGCTTGACCAGCAAAGAAACACCTCTGGCTTGCCGGCTCCCATATGCTGAATAGACGACAAAGTCGTTAGACAGCACACAAGAGTCGACTTCGCAAACAAAGTGAGTCTCTTGGATCGCGGCCACATCCACGCCGAAGGACAAGAGGTCACGAAGCAGGCGAGCCGCCTTACCCCGATCCCTCAGGCCCTTCGCATTCAAGCTGGCTATCTTAATAGACATCTTTTAGTTCTGAAAAAGAAAAAACAAAGAAACATGGAACAAGGCTCTAGTCGCATACGGGGTAGAAATCTCGGGCAGAGGGGACCCCGACGGACTGTCCTAGGGACCCTGTACCAATGTCGGACGTAATCCGTCCGTCTAGGACAATCCCGCCGACGTCGGTGGGATATGTTAGTTTTACCACCCTATATAAACTGGGGTGGAGTAAAACGGGAACCTCCCCGAACAATTTAGCGACATTTTTCTTAATTCAGGAGTCTTTTCCCTGACCATACAAATATTTGGGAAGCTCCTTTGGGCTTCCGCAATGTGCTCCCAGACCCGCAGGTTGCCACCGGTATTTCTTATCAGGGTGATGACACCTGGGGCCTGGGAGAAGTTCTTTGGGTCCTCAGTGGATAACCCATCCACTGAGGTGAGCTTAAGGAGTGGTCTTAGCAGCTTACGACGCTGTGACGACCACCCCGAAGAAATGTCCTCCTTCACCTTCATCAGCGCCTCCCCACGCGGGAGGTTCATCTTCTTCTTCGCCTTACTGGGAGTGGGAATAGGAGCAGGGGAGGATGTGGGAGTTAAGGAACTGATTTTCCTAAGGGGGGTCAAAAAGGGGGGTTGGGGACTGGGCAGCTTTACGCGGGGACGCGGGAAGGCTTCTCGCCTTATCCGCATAAGTAGTTCTTGCAGGCGACACCGGAGCTGAGGCACATTTTTCTCTGCTGGGCTTTTTTTCCCTGCTCCTACTTCTTCTGCGGGCCTTGGGAGTATCCTTTCGTTCTTCCACCTCCTCCTCTCTCCCCCGCTTTAGGGAAGCCGATCTATCAACTTCCATTGGAAGATCCTTTTTCGGGGAAGGACTCCTCTCCTTTCTTTGTTTGGGTGGAGACTTTTTAGGAGGCGACTCCTTGGGTTTCACCGGCGTCTTGGCAGGTGGAGGCACCTTCTCTGGGGACGGTGTTTTGCCCTTCTTTCTGCCCACCACCTGCCATTCGCCCTCCTTGTTGCCCACGGGAGCTTGCGTGGGTGAAGCTGTTTTTGGGCCTTCCTTTTCTTTGCCGCTGGCTGCTGCTTAGTTGGTTGAGCTGGTTGGGTTTTTGGGGTCGGATTCTTGGACGGGCAGACCCTCGCGACATGGTCCGCCGCCCCGCAGACCCAACAGCACGGCTTCCTCCCTTCAACTATCACATAAATGACCCGACCTCTGCAGGTGAGCGTGTTGGGAACTTTGGCTATCTTTTCCTTAGACATCGTCACCAGCAGGGTCATGTCTCCCGTAATATAGCCTGCCTTAGACCGTAGCGAGGAGACTCCGGCCACCTTCCCAAAGTTAGCAAAGAAGGCGCCAACGTGGTCCTCAGCAATGTCCATGGGGACGCCGTGCAAAGTGACCTTAACCTTCCGGGCACCCATGTATTCTGTATGGAGCTGGAGAGTTTTCGTCTCCAGCACCACCCCGACCAGACGTTTAGCTTCGTCGGTCGTGCCCAGCAGGACGTCCCACATGGCACTACTCTTCCTCGCTACGGCCCTAGCCTTGATCTTAAGTGCTCCGATAGCTTCCTCAAACGTATCCCTCGGCACTGCGATTAATCTCTGGGACTTGATATCCTTAGTGATGAGAGTAATAGTTCTAGTTTGGATGTCCGCCAGTTCTCCGGGGACCGAGACCAGCTCGGTGCCTTTGATGTATTCAGCGTACTTTAACCTCATCCTCTCGTAGTACTCCTCATCCTTATTTATAGGTTTTCCCCCTGTCCAACCAGAAGTTGAAGGCTTGGGGGACCCGGGAGCTGATGGTACTCCCTCCGGCGTTGGTACTACTGCTGCTGCTACTCTAGGTACTGAAGGGGGATTATCCCGAGGCGGTAATGCCCAATCCCCCTCCTTTCCACCCACCGAGGCCGTGGTGGGAGGAACGATCACATCTGGCCTATCGGAGGCCATTGCCTCTTAAGAGGCTAAGCGCGAGACACCTGCCTCCGGTGTTTCGCGTCCTTCGCAGGTCGCTACTTTACGCAGCCCAAGCAATAAACTTGGGTGGAGACCACAATGCCACACTTGACCAAAGTAATAGTAAGTATCACTATGGAACAGATACTACACTTTGATCCAAACCAAACCGACCACACAAACACAAAAAAGTCCAGTGGGGAAGGGCTGGTCATTATTTATTCAGCATAAATACATGAATTCTGGCACAAGGCCAACAAATGGGAGGGGGAACAAAAACTTGGGTTGGTCTTCCGTAACTATCTTATACCTAGCTAATCAGATTCACGACCCATACATACGTTACAATTTTCTCAGTCACCATAAAAATTTGTCCATCAACACTCATACCTATCAAGCACCAAAATACCGCAAAATCATACCAGGGACCTAAAAACACCCCAAATGTACATAAAAATTTGTGTATTTACAATATTTACAATAGTGTACAAAAATAAATTTAAAACTTTATTCATGAAATGACATGATGGGGAGGGGGAATGAAGAAACAAAAAACCCCAAAACAAAAAACAATTTCAAATGAATATATATACATGGGTTAGTAAGACCCAAACACACCCACATAATTAAAGAGGCCACTGTATTCTGCCTTAAAAGACAAAATCAAGCAGCTCTCTTTCTAAGGGGAATGGATAAGCAGGGGGCAAAAATAAATTGGACTGGAGAATGTATAAGGCTGACCCAGCCGAAAGTGAAAACGGGACAAAATAATACTTGGACAATGGGAATCTCGAACTGGATCATAACAAAAGCAATGGAGCCGGGAACAGGCCAGGACAAACACATTCACTCACATTAACTAGGCACAAAAAGAACTTCTACCTTAACCACGGGAGGGGTTCCAAAGGAATCCACCCCGATGCAACTAGCAGATCTAAAAGAGAAAATCAAGGCTAGCCCCGGTCACGCGAACCAGGCTCGCCGCATATACCCACCTTTCGCTGAACTCTGTCGGGTGCAGCCGTTTTCGTTCAGTTCTAATCTTAATTTTGAGCTGGTGCTCAAAATATCGGATTAGATCCTGATCCGAAAGACGACCGCCCCGCAAGACTTCCTCCAGACGCGTCATCCAAATCACCATTCTAGCCGTGGCCAGTAGCGACAGAAACACCATCCGCTTCACTCCAGAGTACGGGGGCGACACATTGTCCACAGCGTATGCGCGATCAATGAGCACAAGCTCCCGCGGCGCGATACGAGCAGTCAACTCGCCAACACGCGCCCACAACGGGCGAACGCGCGAACAATGGAAGAAGGCGTGCGCAGACGTCTCCTTAATTCCAAGGACGCAACGTTCACAATCTGGCAAATCCGCCAGGCCCATTGCGAAACGCTTGTCGTTGAGAGACAAACCATTCCGAGCCAATCGCCAGGTCAGAGAAAACTCAGAGTTGTTGAGCCAATCCGCACCTGGCGCCCAAGACCAATGAGAGCGATACTCCTCCCTCGACATGCCGAGCTTACTCCACAGTTCATCCTTCACGGCGCCCTCCACTAATCCCCGATAGAAGATTCTCCTAGGCCGTGAAAGGTCACTGGACCATGGAATGGCCCGAAGGGCCGTCAGACATTCGAGCAGGAATTTCGGCCGCCCCCAAGGCCTATTGCTAGTCCTTAGGAGCGGGGGAGTGATAGTGAGGCTAGGGAACATGTCCCTCACTACCCCCGCAAGCAACCGATCTTCCTCCAACGCGCGCCTGAGGAATGCCAACCTCGAAGCGAGCACGTGGCTCCTCAAGTGTGGCATCCCCAGACCCCCTTGACACGGACGGAGGCAACAGACTCCTTTGTCGACCATGTGTTTGCGTCCTCTCCAAAGACAGGAGAATAGCAAACGCTCGAGCGCCTTCTCATGATCGTCACAAAGGGGAAGTACAGACAGCCGGTAAAGCATTCTGGGAAAGAGGTATGTATTACACACCTCCGCCAGACCCTTCACGGAGAGACTCCGTCGACGCCAAATCTCGACCGACGCGCCGACCTTTGCCTGTACTTCTGACCAGTTTTTCTCCAACTGTAAGTCCGGACCGAACCAAACTCCGAGGAGCTTGACCGGCCCGTCCGTCCAGTCGAAGGGCCCCGGGAGGGAAACACCCTTCCAGGCACCTAACCGCAAGCCGGACGACTTGTCGCGGTTAATTCTGGCCCCCTGTTACCTGTTCGTACCGTTCAAGCGCCTTCTGTACCGCCCTTATGTCCCTGCGGGAGGACACAAAGGTCGTTACGTCATCGGCGTACGCGGAAACCCTGGCTCGAGCTCCACCAGGGACAGCAATTCCACGCAGGACCGGACTGCACGTCTCGTCCCTTAGCCGGCGAAGGAGAGGCTCCAACGCCAGGACGTAAAGGAGAGGCGACAGTGGACAACCCTGTCGGACCGACCTAGACAGCGCGAAAGCGCTCGACAGCTTCCCGTTCACCTGTACCACAGCCTTGGGGGAGCGATACAGAAGGCTAATCCAGCGGCTGAAGTCGGGTTTGAATCCGGCGGCCTGCAGGACAGCAGCCAGGTAGCCATGGTCAATCCTATCAAATGCCTTGGACTGATCCAAATTGATCAGCGCGGCCTCTTCGTCGTCTTCTACACCCTCTACGATCGTGCGAATCAAGTGCAGGTTGCTCTGAATTGTTCGTCCCTTCACAGAACAAGTCTGATCCGGTTCCAACAGAGACTCGGCAACTAGCTGCAAGCGATTCGTCAGGATCTTGGCCAAAATCTTTAACTCTGTGTTTAGCAGAGTTATGGGCCTGTAATCATCTAATCCCCGCCCAACCTTCTTGCCTTTTCCCAACAGCGTGATCACGCCCCTGGTGATCCGACCGGGGATGGACCCCTGCCGAAACCAGTGGTTGAACACGACAGTCAAGAGCGGGACAAAAAGGTGCGACATCCTCAAGTACAATTCATAGGGCAAACCATCCAAACCTGGCGACTTGCCACTGCCGGTCTTCTTCAAAGCCGCGTAGACTTCGTCCTCCGTAATCTCCCCTTCGCAGCTAGCCGCTTCAGCCGGCAAAAGCCGGGGAAAGTCAGCCAAATAGCTGCGAAACTCCTCGTCACGGAGACCAGGCTCCTTGGTAAACCGGTGTTCGAAATGCTGCCGGAACGCCTCGCACATGTCGTCAGTGGACCTAAGGAGATGTCCCTCCGGGTCGCGCACCTCTCGAATGTACCGATCGCCGGCCCGACGAATTTCTTCCTTGCGCAGTTCTGCGCCCATGTTCACAGCTTCGGAAGACATCTTGCTTAACTTAGCTCTAATTACCTGGCCCATATAGCGCTCGCTAGTCGTGCGCCTCAGGGCCTCCCTGGCTAAGGCTATCTCTAGGGGATCCCCACCAGCCTCCGCCCGGGCGAAATTAGCGCTAAGTGTCTTTGCCTCCGCAGCCTTATCTAGTTTGAGCCGCTGGCTATATTTGGTGGCGAAAGACCTAATGGAGTCCTTAAGGTTAACCCACCACTTATTCCCAATGACTCGCCCAATTAACGCCCGCTGAACTAGTTTTGTCAGCTGGTCACGAAAGTCCCGCCTGTCCAGTAAGGACTGATTGAACTTCCAATAACCAGCCAACCTAGGCCTAAAGTCTAACACCACACGGGCACAAACGAGTTTGTGGTCCGTGTAGCCTAGCCAGTGGAACGTTGGACATTCTAAGAAGTCTATGTCGGCCACTCTCACTAACATCCTATCCAGGTACGCAGATACCCGGGTAGAAGGCCAATTAAGCGCCCACGTCCACATACTCCCATCCGGATGATCGACCCGGTATCTATCGACGAGACCAAATTCGTCGATCAGATCAACCAGGCTACGATCATCATTCCTCCCGCTAGCGCCCCTCCCTCTATCCCATTTGGGGGTTAGGATGGCATTCCAGTCCCCAACTAAGATTAGCCGTGTTGAATGCACCATAAAGGGCTCCAACAGCCGAAAGAAAGAGACACGCTCACCTTGCTTATTGGGCGCATAAACCGCAATCAACCGGAACAATTTGCTTTTCACTGCAATATCGGCCACGATGAGCCGGCCCTCGGCACCGACATGGACAAGGTCAACCTTCGCGTCCAGGGTACGCTTGACCAGCAAAGAAACACCTCTGGCTTGCCGGCTCCCATATGCTGAATAGACGACAAAGTCGTTAGACAGCACACACGAGTCGACTTCGCAAACAAAGTGAGTCTCTTTGGATCGCGGCCACATCCACGCCGAAGGACAAGAGGTCACGAAGCAGGCGAGCCGCCTTACCCCGATCCCTCAGGCCCTTCGCATTCAAGCTGGCTATCTTAATAGACATCTTTTAAACCTGAAAAAGAGAAAAAGAAAAACAGGCAACAAAGGCTCTCTAGATGCATACGGGGCGAAAATCTCGGGCAGACAGGACCCCGACGGACTGTCCCAGGGAACCAGTTCCTATGTCAGACGTAATCCGTCCGTCTGAGACAATACCGCCGACGTCCGTGGGGTACATTAGTTTTACCACCCTATATAAACTGGGGTGGAGTAAAACAGGGAACCTCCCCGAACAATTTTTAGACATTTTTCTAAGTTCTGCTGAGCTTTCAATGTACATCCTTAGTTTAGGATAAAGTTTTTTCGCTTCCGCGATGTGGTCCCAGACCCGCAGGTTACCCCCGGTATTCCGTACGAGGGTAATTACTCCTGGGGCCTGGGGAAAGTTTTTGGGGTCCTCCGTAGATAGACCGTCAACTGTGGTCATCTTCAGCAGTGGTTTGAGTAGTTTTCGTCTTTGTGACGACCACCCTGCAGAGATGTCCTCCTCTACTTTCAATAGCGCTTCCCCTTTGGGCAGGGCTTTTATCTTTTTTGCCCGAGTGGGAGTGGACATAGGAGAAGGGGAGAGAGTGGGGGATAAAGCAACTGGTCTCAGGGGGGTTAATTTAAAGGTAGGGGACTGGGAAGCTTTCCGCGGGGACGAGGGGAGGCTTCTTGCCTTTTGCGCATACGTTTGCCTCTCCGGTGAGGCAGGAAGCGAGGAGCACCTGTGTGTTGTCGAACTCCTTTCTCTGCTCTTCCGCCGATTCTTGAAGTTCTCTTGCTGCTCTTCTTCGTCCTCCCGGCTGCGTTTCAACGACGCCGATCTTTGAGTCTCCATGGGCTCTTCCCTTGGTTGTTCCTTCGGGCCCTCATTTTGGGGCGGTTTTTCTGCCTTCCCCTGCTTGGTAGCTGCTTTGGGTGATGAGGGCACCTTTGACTCCGAAGGCTCCTGAGGTGGCGAGGGCGTTTTGGTCGGAGAAGGCGTTTTGGTCTGAGAAGGCGTTTTGGCCGGAGAAGGCGATTTCTCCGCTAGTGCCTTCGCCTTCTTTTTCTTGCCGACCGTCTGCCACTCATTCACCTTATCCGGAACAGACGATTTCGCCTCCGTTGGAGCTTCTGGTTGTTTCGCTGCCGGTTTCTCCTGCTGCTGCTTTGCTGGCTGGGTCCCAGGGGCCGGAACCTTTTTCGGGCACGCCTTGGCGACGTGATTGGAATCGCCGCAGACCCAGCAGAAGGGCTTCCTCCCCTCAACGATCACGTAAATTGATCTTCCCCTGCAGGTGATAATGTTGGGGATATTCCCGATCTTTTTTTGCTCGACCGTCACCTGCAGGGTGACGTCACCGGTGAGAAAGCCCTGCTTCGAGGTGAGCGCCTTCACCTCTTCGACCATGCCGAATTGTGTGAAAAACACCCCGACATGGTCTAACGAGATGTCCATGGGCACGCCGTGGAGAGTGATCTTTGATCTGCGCATGCCCATGTATTCTGTATCCAGGCGCAACGTCTTTGTTTCCATAAAGGAGCCGGCCAGTTTTCTTGCTTCCTCCGCAGAGCCAAGTAGAACATCCCACACGGCGTGGCTGCGCCTAGCCACCATCTTTCCATTGATCTTCAAGGCCTTGATGGCCTCCTCCACCACGTCCCTGCTGACCCCGATAAGTTTGCGACTTTTCGGATCCCTGGTCAGCAGGGAAAGGATCCTGGGCTCAATGTTACTGAGCGTCTCGGGCACCGAGATAATCTCCGCTCCTGTCACGTATTTAGCGTATTTCTCCTTTAGAGACTCATAATACGCTGAATCCTTCCGCACTTTCTGGATGGTCCCCCCGGTCCAAGCCTTGTCGGGGGAAACCGTGTCTGCTGAACACCGCTGCCCGTCCTCCTTAGACGTAGAGGGCACCGGAGATGCAGGAGCTGCTGGTAGGGTTGCTACACCTGGTCCTTTTTCCAAGGAGAGGGGTGAGGCAGGCAAGCGCCAATCCCCCTCCTTTCCTCCCACCGAGGCCGTGGTGGGAGGAACGATCACATCTGGCCTATCGGAGGCCATTGCCTCCTAAGAGGCTAAGCGCGAGACACCTGCCTCCGGTGTTTCGCGTCCTTCGCAGGTCGCTACTTTACGCGGCCCAAGCTATAAACTTGGGTGGAGACCACAATGCCACACTTGACCAAAGCAATAGTAAGTATCACAGTGGAACAGATACTACACTTTGATCCAAACCAAACCGACCACACAAACACAAAAAAGTCCAGTGGGGGAGGGCTGGTCATTATTTATTCAGCATAAATACATGAATTCTGGCACAAGGCCAACAAATGGGAGGGGGAACAAAAACTTGGGTTGGTCTTCCGTAACTATCTTATACCTAGCTAATCAGATTCACGACCCATACATACGTTACAATTTTCTCAGTCACCATAAAAATTTGTCCATCAACACTCATACCTATCAAGCACCAAAATACCGCAAAATCATACCAGGGACCTAAAAACACCCCAAATGTACATAAAAATTTGTGTATTTACAATATTTACAATAGTGTACAAAAATAAATTTAAAACTTTATTCATGAAATGACATGATGGGGAGGGGGAATGAAGAAACAAAAAACCCCAAAACAAAAAACAATTTCAAATGAATATATATACATGGGTTAGTAAGACCCAAACACACCCACATAATTAAAGAGGCCACTGTATTCTGCCTTAAAAGACAAAATCAAGCAGCTCTCTTTCTAAGGGGAATGGATAAGCAGGGGGCAAAAATAAATTGGACTGGAGAATGTATAAGGCTGACCCAGCCGAAAGTGAAAACGGGACAAAATAATACTTGGACAATGGGAATCTCGAACTGGATCATAACAAAAGCAATGGAGCCGGGAACAGGCCAGGACAAACACATTCACTCACATTAACTAGGCACAAAAAGAACTTCTACCTTAACCACGGGAGGGGTTCCAAAGGAATCCACCCCGATGCAACTAGCAGATCTAAAAGAGAAAATCAAGGCTAGCCCCGGTCACGCGAACCAGGCTCGCCGCATATACCCACCTTTCGCTGAACTCTGTCGGGTGCAGCCGTTTTCGTTCAGTTCTAATCTTAATTTTGAGCTGGTGCTCAAAATATCGGATTAGATCCTGATCCGAAAGACGACCGCCCCGCAAGACTTCCTCCAGACGCGTCATCCAAATCACCATTCTAGCCGTGGCCAGTAGCGACAGAAACACCATCCGCTTCACTCCAGAGTACGGGGGCGACACATTGTCCACAGCGTATGCGCGATCAATGAGCACAAGCTCCCGCGGCGCGATACGAGCAGTCAACTCGCCAACACGCGCCCACAACGGGCGAACGCGCGAACAATGGAAGAAGGCGTGCGCAGACGTCTCCTTAATTCCAAGGACGCAACGTTCACAATCTGGCAAATCCGCCAGGCCCATTGCGAAACGCTTGTCGTTGAGAGACAAACCATTCCGAGCCAATCGCCAGGTCAGAGAAAACTCAGAGTTGTTGAGCCAATCCGCACCTGGCGCCCAAGACCAATGAGAGCGATACTCCTCTCTCGACATGCCGAGCTTACTCCACAGTTCATCCTTCACGGCGCCCTCCACTAATCCCCGATAGAAGATTCTCCTAGGCCGTGAAAGGTCACTGGACCATGGAATGGCCCGAAGGGCCGTCAGACATTCGAGCAGGAATTTCGGCCGCCCCCAAGGCCTATTGCTAGTCCTTAGGAGCGGGGGAGTGATAGTGAGGCTAGGGAACATGTCCCTCACTACCCCCGCAAGCAACCGATCTTCCTCCAACGCGCGCCTGAGGAATGCCAACCTCGAAGCGAGCACGTGGCTCCTCAAGTGTGGCATCCCCAGACCCCCCTTGACACGGACGGAGGCAACAGACTCCTTTGTCGACCATGTGTTTGCGTCCTCTCCAAAGACAGGAGAATAGCAAACGCTCGAGCGCCTTCTCATGATCGTCACAAAGGGGAAGTACAGACAGCCGGTAAAGCATTCTGGGAAAGAGGTATGTATTACACACCTCCGCCAGACCCTTCACGGAGAGACTCCGTCGACGCCAAATCTCGACCGACGCGCCGACCTTTGCCTGTACTTCTGACCAGTTTTTCTCCAACTGTAAGTCCGGACCGAACCAAACTCCGAGGAGCTTGACCGGCCCGTCCGTCCAGTCGAAGGGCCCCGGGAGGGAAACACCCTTCCAGGCACCTAACCGCAAGCCGGACGACTTGTCGCGGTTAATTCTGGCCCCTGTTACCTGTTCGTACCGTTCAAGCGCCTTCTGTACCGCCCTTATGTCCCTGCGGGAGGACACAAAGGTCGTTACGTCATCGGCGTACGCGGAAACCCTGGCTCGAGCTCCACCAGGGACAGCAATTCCACGCAGGACCGGACTGCACGTCTCGTCCCTTAGCCGGCGGAGAAGGGCTCCAACGCCAGGACGTAAAGGAGAGGCGACAGTGGACAACCCTGTCGGACCGACCTAGACAGCGCGAAAGCGCTCGACAGCTTCCCGTTCACCTGTACCACAGCCTTGGGGGAGCGATACAGAAGGCTAATCCAGCGGCTGAAGTCGGGTTTGAATCCGGCGGCCTGCAGGACAGCAGCCAGGTAGCCATGGTCAATCCTATCAAATGCCTTGGACTGATCCAAATTGATCAGCGCGGCCTCTTCGTCGTCTTCTACACCCTCTACGATCGTGCGAATCAAGTGCAGGTTGCTCTGAATTGTTCGTCCCTTCACAGAACAAGTCTGATCCGGTTCCAACAGAGACTCGGCAACTAGCTGCAAGCGATTCGTCAGGATCTTGGCCAAAATCTTTAACTCTGTGTTTAGCAGAGTTATGGGCCTGTAATCATCTAATCCCCGCCCAACCTTCTTGCCTTTTCCCAACAGCGTGATCACGCCCCTGGTGATCCGACCGGGGATGGACCCCTGCCGAAACCAGTGGTTGAACACGACAGTCAAGAGCGGGACAAAAAGGTGCGACATCCTCAAGTACAATTCATAGGGCAAACCATCCAAACCTGGCGACTTGCCACTGCCGGTCTTCTTCAAAGCCGCGTAGACTTCGTCCTCCGTAATCTCCCCTTCGCAGCTAGCCGCTTCAGCCGGCAAAAGCCGGGGAAAGTCAGCCAAATAGCTGCGAAACTCCTCGTCACGGAGACCAGGCTCCTTGGTAAACCGGTGTTCGAAATGCTGCCGGAACGCCTCGCACATGTCGTCAGTGGACCTAAGGAGATGTCCCTCCGGGTCGCGCACCTCTCGAATGTACCGATCGCCGGCCCGACGAATTTCTTCCTTGCGCAGTTCTGCGCCCATGTTCACAGCTTCGGAAGACATCTTGCTTAACTTAGCTCTAATTACCTGGCCCATATAGCGCTCGCTAGTCGTGCGCCTCAGGGCCTCCCTGGCTAAGGCTATCTCTAGGGGATCCCCACCAGCCTCCGCCCGGGCGAAATTAGCGCTAAGTGTCTTTGCCTCCGCAGCCTTATCTAGTTTGAGCCGCTGGCTATATTTGGTGGCGAAAGACCTAATGGAGTCCTTAAGGTTAACCCACCACTTATTCCCAATGACTCGCCCAATTAACGCCCGCTGAACTAGTTTTGTCAGCTGGTCACGAAAGTCCCGCCTGTCCAGTAAGGACTGATTGAACTTCCAATAACCAGCCAACCTAGGCCTAAAGTCTAACACCACACGGGCACAAACGAGTTTGTGGTCCGTGTAGCCTAGCCAGTGGAACGTTGGACATTCTAAGAAGTCTATGTCGGCCACTCTCACTAACATCCTATCCAGGTACGCAGATACCCGGGTAGAAGGCCAATTAAGCGCCCACGTCCACATACTCCCATCCGGATGATCGACCCGGTATCTATCGACGAGACCAAATTCGTCGATCAGATCAACCAGGCTACGATCATCATTCCTCCCGCCTAGCGCCCCTCCCTCTATCCCATTTGGGGGTTAGGATGGCATTCCAGTCCCCAACTAAGATTAGCCGTGTTGAATGCACCATAAAGGGCTCCAACACCGAAAGAAAGAGACACGCTCACCTTGCTTATTGGGCGCATAAACCGCAATCAACCGGAACAATTTGCTTTTCACTGCAATATCGGCCACGATCAGCCGGCCCTCGGCACCGACATGGACAAGGTCAACCTTCGCGTCCAGGGTACGCTTGACCAGCAAAGAAACACCTCTGGCTTGCCGGCTCCCATATGCTGAATAGACGACAAAGTCGTTAGACAGCACACACGAGTCGACTTCGCAAACAAAGTGAGTCTCTTGGATCGCGGCCACATCCACGCCGAAGGACAAGAGGTCACGAAGCAGGCGAGCCGCCTTACCCCGATCCCTCAGGCCCTTCGCATTCAAGCTGGCTATCTTAATAGACATCTTTTAAACCTGAAAAGAGAAAAAGAAAAACAGGCAACAAAGGCTCTCTAGATGCATACGGGGCGAAAATCTCGGGCAGACAGGACCCCGACGGACTGTCCCAGGGAACCAGTTCCTATGTCAGACGTAATCCGTCCGTCTGAGACAATACCGCCGACGTCCGTGGGGTACATTAGTTTTACCACCCTATATAAACTGGGGTGGAGTAAAACAGGGAACCTCCCCGAACAATTTTTAGACATTTTTCTAAGTTCTGCTGAGCTTTCAATGTACATCCTTAGTTTAGGATAAAGTTTTTTCGCTTCCGCGATGTGGTCCCAGACCCGCAGGTTACCCCCGGTATTCCGTACGAGGGTAATTACTCCTGGGGCCTGGGGAAAGTTTTTGGGGTCCTCCGTAGATAGACCGTCAACTGTGGTCATCTTCAGCAGTGGTTTGAGTAGTTTTCGTCTTTGTGACGACCACCCTGCAGAGATGTCCTCCTCTACTTTCAATAGCGCTTCCCCTTTGGGCAGGGCTTTTATCTTTTTTGCCCGAGTGGGAGTGGACATAGGAGAAGGGGAGAGAGTGGGGGATAAAGCAACTGGTCTCAGGGGGGTTAATTTAAAGGTAGGGGACTGGGAAGCTTTCCGCGGGGACGAGGGGAGGCTTCTTGCCTTTTGCGCATACGTTTGCCTCTCCGGTGAGGCAGGAAGCGAGGAGCACCTGTGTGTTGTCGAACTCCTTTCTCTGCTCTTCCGCCGATTCTTGAAGTTCTCTTGCTGCTCTTCTTCGTCCTCCCGGCTGCGTTTCAACGACGCCGATCTTTGAGTCTCCATGGGCTCTTCCCTTGGTTGTTCCTTCGGGCCCTCATTTTGGGGCGGTTTTTCTGCCTTCCCCTGCTTGGTAGCTGCTTTGGGTGATGAGGGCACCTTTGACTCCGAAGGCTCCTGAGGTGGCGAGGGCGTTTTGGTCGGAGAAGGCGTTTTGGTCTGAGAAGGCGTTTTGGCCGGAGAAGGCGATTTCTCCGCTAGTGCCTTCGCTCCTTCTTTTTCTTGCCGACCGTCTGCCACTCATTCACCTTATCCGGAACAGACGATTTCGCCTCCGTTGGAGCTTCTGGTTGTTTCGCTGCCGGTTTCTCCTGCTGCTGCTTTGCTGGCTGGGTCCCAGGGGCCGGAACCTTTTTCGGGCACGCCTTGGCGACGTGATTGGAATCGCCGCAGACCCAGCAGAAGGGCTTCCTCCCCTCAACGATCACGTAAATTGATCTTCCCCTGCAGGTGATAATGTTGGGGATATTCCCGATCTTTTTTTGCTCGACCGTCACCTGCAGGGTGACGTCACCGGTGAGAAAGCCCTGCTTCGAGGTGAGCGCCTTCACCTCTTCGACCATGCCGAATTGTGTGAAAAACACCCCGACATGGTCTAACGAGATGTCCATGGGCACGCCGTGGAGAGTGATCTTTGATCTGCGCATGCCCATGTATTCTGTATCCAGGCGCAACGTCTTTGTTTCCATAAAGGAGCCGGCCAGTTTTCTTGCTTCCTCCGCAGAGCCAAGTAGAACATCCCACACGGCGTGGCTGCGCCTAGCCACCATCTTTCCATTGATCTTCAAGGCCTTGATGGCCTCCTCCACCACGTCCCTGCTGACCCCGATAAGTTTGCGACTTTTCGGATCCCTGGTCAGCAGGGAAAGGATCCTGGGCTCAATGTTACTGAGCGTCTCGGGCACCGAGATAATCTCCGCTCCTGTCACGTATTTAGCGTATTTCTCCTTTAGAGACTCATAATACGCTGAATCCTTCCGCACTTTCTGGATGGTCCCCCCGGTCCAAGCCTTGTCGGGGGAAACCGTGTCTGCTGAACACCGCTGCCCGTCCTCCTTAGACGTAGAGGGCACCGGAGATGCAGGAGCTGCTGGTAGGGTTGCTACTCCTGGTCCTTTTTCCAAGGAGAGGGGTGAGGCAGGCAAGCGCCAATCCCCCTCCTTTCCTCCCACCGAGGCCGTGGTGGGAGGAACGATCACATCTGGCCTATCGGAGGCCATTGCCTCCTAAGAGGCTAAGCGCGAGACACCTGCCTCCGGTGTTTCGCGTCCTTCGCAGGTCGCTACTTTACGCGGCCCAAGCTATAAACTTGGGTGGAGACCACAATGCCACACTTGACCAAAGCAATAGTAAGTATCACAGTGGAACAGATACTACACTTTGATCCAAACCAAACCGACCACACAAACACAAAAAAGTCCAGTGGGGAGGGCTGGTCATTATTTATTCAGCATAAATACATGAATTCTGGCACAAGGCCAACAAATGGGAGGGGGAACAAAAACTTGGGTTGGTCTTCCGTAACTATCTTATACCTAGCTAATCAGATTCACGACCCATACATACGTTACAATTTTCACAGTCACCATAAAAATTTGTCCATCAACACTCATACCTATCAAGCACCAAAATACCGCAAAATCATACCAGGGACCTAAAAACACCCCAAATGTACATAAAAATTTGTGTATTTACAATATTTACAATAGTGTACAAAAATAAATTTAAAACTTTATTCATGAAATGACATGATGGGGAGGGGGAATGAAGAAACAAAAAACCCCAAAACAAAAAACAATTTCAAATGAATATATATACATGGGTTAGTAAGACCCAAACACACCCACATAATTAAAGAGGCCACTGTATTCTGCCTTAAAAGACAAAATCAAGCAGCTCTCTTTCTAAGGGGAATGGATAAGCAGGGGGCAAAAATAAATTGGACTGGAGAATGTATAAGGCTGACCCAGCCGAGAGTGAAAACGGGACAAAATAATACTTGGACAATGGGAATCTCGAACTGGATCATAACAAAAGCAATGGAGCCGGGAACAGGCCAGGACAAACACATTCACTCACATTAACTAGGCACAAAAAGAACTTCTACCTTAACCACGGGAGGGGTTCCAAAGGAATCCACCCCGATGCAACTAGCAGATCTAAAAGAGAAAATCAAGGCTAGCCCCGGTCACGCGAACCAGGCTCGCCGCATATACCCACCTTTCGCTGAACTCTGTCGGGTGCAGCCGTTTTCGTTCAGTTCTAATCTTAATTTTGAGCTGGTGCTCAAAATATCGGATTAGATCCTGATCCGAAAGACGACCGCCCCGCAAGACTTCCTCCAGACGCGTCATCCAAATCACCATTCTAGCCGTGGCCAGTAGCGACAGAAACACCATCCGCTTCACTCCAGAGTACGGGGGCGACACATTGTCCACAGCGTATGCGCGATCAATGAGCACAAGCTCCCGCGGCGCGATACGAGCAGTCAACTCGCCAACACGCGCCCACAACGGGCGAACGCGCGAACAATGGAAGAAGGCGTGCGCAGACGTCTCCTTAATTCCAAGGACGCAACGTTCACAATCTGGCAAATCCGCCAGGCCCATTGCGAAACGCTTGTCGTTGAGAGACAAACCATTCCGAGCCAATCGCCAGGTCAGAGAAAACTCAGAGTTGTTGAGCCAATCCGCACCTGGCGCCCAAGACCAATGAGAGCGATACTCCTCTCTCGACATGCCGAGCTTACTCCACAGTTCATCCTTCACGGCGCCCTCCACTAATCCCCGATAGAAGATTCTCCTAGGCCGTGAAAGGTCACTGGACCATGGAATGGCCCGAAGGGCCGTCAGACATTCGAGCAGGAATTTCGGCCGCCCCCAAGGCCTATTGCTAGTCCTTAGGAGCGGGGGAGTGATAGTGAGGCTAGGGAACATGTCCCTCACTACCCCCGCAAGCAACCGATCTTCCTCCAACGCGCGCCTGAGGAATGCCAACCTCGAAGCGAGCACGTGGCTCCTCAAGTGTGGCATCCCCAGACCCCCTTGACACGGACGGAGGCAACAGACTCCTTTGTCGACCATGTGTTTGCGTCCTCTCCAAAGACAGGAGAATAGCAAACGCTCGAGCGCCTTCTCATGATCGTCACAAAGGGGAAGTACAGACAGCCGGTAAAGCATTCTGGGAAAGAGGTATGTATTACACACCTCCGCCAGACCCTTCACGGAGAGACTCCGTCGACGCCAAATCTCGACCGACGCGCCGACCTTTGCCTGTACTTCTGACCAGTTTTTCTCCAACTGTAAGTCCGGACCGAACCAAACTCCGAGGAGCTTGACCGGCCCGTCCGTCCAGTCGAAGGGCCCCGGGAGGGAAACACCCTTCCAGGCACCTAACCGCAAGCCGGACGACTTGTCGCGGTTAATTCTGGCCCCTGTTACCTGTTCGTACCGTTCAAGCGCCTTCTGTACCGCCCTTATGTCCCTGCGGGAGGACACAAAGGTCGTTACGTCATCGGCGTACGCGGAAACCCTGGCTCGAGCTCCACCAGGGACAGCAATTCCACGCAGGACCGGACTGCACGTCTCGTCCCTTAGCCGGCGAAGGAGAGGCTCCAACGCCAGGACGTAAAGGAGAGGCGACAGTGGACAACCCTGTCGGACCGACCTAGACAGCGCGAAAGCGCTCGACAGCTTCCCGTTCACCTGTACCACAGCCTTGGGGGAGCGATACAGAAGGCTAATCCAGCGGCTGAAGTCGGGTTTGAATCCGGCGGCCTGCAGGACAGCAGCCAGGTAGCCATGGTCAATCCTATCAAATGCCTTGGACTGATCCAAATTGATCAGCGCGGCCTCTTCGTCGTCTTCTACACCCTCTACGATCGTGCGGATCAAGTGCAGGTTGCTCTGAATTGTTCGTCCCTTCACAGAACAAGTCTGATCCGGTTCCAACAGAGACTCGGCAACTAGCTGCAAGCGATTCGTCAGGATCTTGGCCAAAATCTTTAACTCTGTGTTTAGCAGAGTTATGGGCCTGTAATCATCTAATCCCCGCCCAACCTTCTTGCCTTTTCCCAACAGCGTGATCACGCCCCTGGTGATCCGACCGGGGATGGACCCCTGCCGAAACCAGTGGTTGAACACGACAGTCAAGAGCGGGACAAAAAGGTGCGACATCCTCAAGTACAATTCATAGGGCAAACCATCCAAACCTGGCGACTTGCCACTGCCGGTCTTCTTCAAAGCCGCGTAGACTTCGTCCTCCGTAATCTCCCCTTCGCAGCTAGCCGCTTCAGCCGGCAAAAGCCGGGGAAAGTCAGCCAAATAGCTGCGAAACTCCTCGTCACGGAGACCAGGCTCCTTGGTAAACCGGTGTTCGAAATGCTGCCGGAACGCCTCGCACATGTCGTCAGTGGACCTAAGGAGATGTCCCTCCGGGTCGCGCACCTCTCGAATGTACCGATCGCCGGCCCGACGAATTTCTTCCTTGCGCAGTTCTGCGCCCATGTTCACAGCTTCGGAAGACATCTTGCTTAACTTAGCCCTAATTACCTGGCCCATATAGCGCTCGCTAGTCGTGCGCCTCAGGGCCTCCCTGGCAAGGCTATCTCTAGGGGATCCCCACCAGCCTCCGCCCGGGCGAAATTAGCACTAAGTGTCTTTGCCTCCGCAGCCTTATCTAGTTTGAGCCGCTGGCTATATTTGGTGGCGAAAGACCTAATGGAGTCCTTAAGGTTAACCCACCACTTATTCCCAATGACTCGCCCAATTAACGCCCGCTGAACTAGTTTTGTCAGCTGGTCACGAAAGTCCCGCCTGTCCAGTAAGGACTGATTGAACTTCCAATAACCAGCCAACCTAGGCCTAAAGTCTAACACCACACGGGCACAAACGAGTTTGTGGTCCGTGTAGCCTAGCCAGTGGAACGTTGGACATTCTAAGAAGTCTATGTCGGCCACTCTCACTAACATCCTATCCAGGTACGCAGATACCCGGGTAGAAGGCCAATTAAGCGCCCACGTCCACATACTCCCATCCGGATGATCGACCCGGTATCTATCGACGAGACCAAATTCGTCGATCAGATCAACCAGGCTACGATCATCATTCCTCCCGCTAGCGCCCCTCCCTCTATCCCATTTGGGGGTTAGGATGGCATTCCAGTCCCCAACTAAGATTAGCCGCGTTGAATGCACCATACAGGGCTCCAACAGCCGAAAGAAAGAGACACGCTCACCTTGCTTATTGGGCGCATAAACCACAATCAGCCGGAACAATTTGCTTTTCACTGCAATATCGGCCACGATCAGCCGGCCCTCGGCACCGACATGGACAAGGTCAACCTTCGCGTCCAGGGTACGCTTGACCAGCAAAGAAACACCTCTGGCTTGCCGGCTCCCATATGCTGAATAGACGACAAAGTCGTTAGACAGCACACAAGAGTCGACTTCGCAAACAAAGTGAGTCTCTTGGATCGCGGCCACATCCACGCCGAAGGACAAGAGGTCACGAAGCAGGCGAGCCGCCTTACCCCGATCCCTCAGGCCCTTCGCATTCAAGCTGGCTATCTTAATAGACATCTTTTAAACCTGAAAAAGAGAAAAAGAAAAACAGGCAACAAAGGCTCTCTAGATGCATACGGGGCGAAAATCTCGGGCAGACAGGACCCCGACGGACTGTCCCAGGGAACCAGTTCCTATGTCAGACGTAATCCGTCCGTCTGAGACAATACCGCCGACGTCCGTGGGGTACATTAGTTTTACCACCCTATATAAACTGGGGTGGAGTAAAACAGGGAACCTCCCCGAACAATTTTTAGACATTTTTCTAAGTTCTGCTGAGCTTTCAATGTACATCCTTAGTTTAGGATAAAGTTTTTCGCTTCCGCGATGTGGTCCCAGACCCGCAGGTTACCCCCGGTATTCCGTACGAGGGTAATTACTCCTGGGGCCTGGGGAAAGTTTTTGGGGTCCTCCGTAGATAGACCGTCAACTGTGGTCATCTTCAGCAGTGGTTTGAGTAGTTTTCGTCTTTGTGACGACCACCCTGCAGAGATGTCCTCCTCCACTTTCAATAGCGCTTCCCCTTTGGGCAGGGCTTTTATCTTTTTTGCCCGAGTGGGAGTGGACATAGGAGAAGGGGAGAGAGTGGGGGATAAAGCAACTGGTCTCAGGGGGGTTAATTTAAAGGTAGGGGACTGGGAAGCTTTCCGCGGGGACGAGGGGAGGCTTCTTGCTTTTTGCGCATACGTTTGCCTCTCCGGTGAGGCAGGAAGCGAGGAGCACCTGTGTGTTGTCGAACTCCTTTCTCTGCTCTTCCGCCGATTCTTGAAGTTCTCTTGCTGCTCTTCTTCGTCCTCCCGGCTGCGTTTCAACGACGCCGATCTTTGAGTCTCCATGGGCTCTTCCCTTGGTTGTTCCTTCGGGCCCTCATTTTGGGGCGGTTTTTCTGCCTTCCCCTGCTTGGTAGCTGCTTTGGGTGATGAGGGCACCTTTGACTCCGAAGGCTCCTGAGGTGGCGAGGGCGTTTTGGTCGGAGAAGGCGTTTTGGTCTGAGAAGGCGTTTTGGCCGGAGAAGGCGATTTCTCCGCTAGTGCCTTCGCCTTCTTTTTCTTGCCGACCGTCTGCCACTCATTCACCTTATCCGGAACAGACGATTTCGCCTCCGTTGGAGCTTCTGGTTGTTTCGCTGCCGGTTTCTCCTGCTGCTGCTTTGCTGGCTGGGTCCCAGGGGCCGGAACCTTTTTCGGGCACGCCTTGGCGACGTGATTGGAATCGCCGCAGACCCAGCAGAAGGGCTTCCTCCCCTCAACGATCACGTAAATTGATCTTCCCCTGCAGGTGATAATGTTGGGGATATTCCCGATCTTTTTTTGCTCGACCGTCACCTGCAGGGTGACGTCACCGGTGAGAAAGCCCTGCTTCGAGGTGAGCGCCTTCACCTCTTCGACCATGCCGAATTGTGTGAAAAACACCCCGACATGGTCTAACGAGATGTCCATGGGCACGCCGTGGAGAGTGATCTTTGATCTGCGCATGCCCATGTATTCTGTATCCAGGCGCAACGTCTTTGTTTCCATAAAGGAGCCGGCCAGTTTTCTTGCTTCCTCCGCAGAGCCAAGTAGAACATCCCACACGGCGTGGCTGCGCCTAGCCACCATCTTTCCATTGATCTTCAAGGCCTTGATGGCCTCCTCCACCACGTCCCTGCTGACCCCGATAAGTTTGCGACTTTTCGGATCCCTGGTCAGCAGGGAAAGGATCCTGGGCTCAATGTTACTGAGCGTCTCGGGCACCGAGATAATCTCCGCTCCTGTCACGTATTTAGCGTATTTCTCCTTTAGAGACTCATAATACGCTGAATCCTTCCGCACTTTCTGGATGGTCCCCCCGGTCCAAGCCTTGTCGGGGGAAACCGTGTCTGCTGAACACCGCTGCCCGTCCTCCTTAGACGTAGAGGGCACCGGAGATGCAGGAGCTGCTGGTAGGGTTGCTACTCCTGGTCCTTTTTCCAAGGAGAGGGGTGAGGCAGGCAAGCGCCAATCCCCTCCTTTCCTCCCACCGAGGCCGTGGTGGGAGGAACGATCACATCTGGCCTATCGGAGGCCATTGCCTCCTAAGAGGCTAAGCGCGAGACACCTGCCTCCGGTGTTTCGCGTCCTTCGCAGGTCGCTACTTTACGCGGCCCAAGCTATAAACTTGGGTGGAGACCACAATGCCACACTTGACCAAAGCAATAGTAAGTATCACAGTGGAACAGATACTACACTTTGATCCAAACCAAACCGACCACGCAAACACAAAAAAGTCCGGTGGGGGAGGGTTGGTCATTATTTATTCAGCATAAATACATGAATTCTGGCACAAGGCCAACAAATGGGAGGGGGAACAAAAACTTGGGTTGGTCTTCCGTAACTATCTTATACCTAGCTAATCAGATTCACGACCCATACATACGTTACAATTTTCTCAGTCACCATAAAAATTTGTCCATCAACACTCATACCTATCAAGCACCAAAATACCGCCAAATCATACCAGGGACCTAAAAACACCCCAAATGTACATAAAAATTTGTGTATTTACAATATTTACAATAGTGTACAAAAATAAATTTAAAACTTTATTCATGAAATGACATGATGGGGAGGGGGAATGAAGAAACAAAAAACCCCAAAACAAAAAACAATTTCAAATGAATATATATACATGGGTTAGTAAGACCCAAACACACCCACATAATTAAAGAGGCCACTGTATTCTGCCTTAAAAGACAAAATCAAGCAGCTCTCTTTCTAAGGGGAATGGATAAGCAGGGGGCAAAAATAAATTGGACTGGAGAATGTATAAGGCTGACCCAGCCGAGAGTGAAAACGGGACAAAATAATACTTGGACAATGGGAATCTCGAACTGGATCATAACAAAAGCAATGGAGCCGGGAACAGGCCAGGACAAACACATCCACTCACATTAACTAGGCACAAAAGAAAACTTCTACCTTAACCACGGGAGGGGTTCCAAAGGAATCCACCCCGATGCAACTAGCAGATCTAAAAGAGAAAATCAAGGCTAGCCCCGGTCACGCGAACCAGGCTCGCCGCATATACCCACCTTTCGCTGAACTCTGTCGGGTGCAGCCGTTTTCGTTCAGTTCTAATCTTAATTTTGAGCTGGTGCACAAAATATCGGATTAGATCCTGATCCGAAAGACGACCGCCCCGCAAGACTTCCTCCAGACGCGTCATCCAAATCACCATTCTAGCCGTGGCCAGTAGCGACAGAAACACCATCCGCTTCACTCCAGAGTACGGGGGCGACACATTGTCCACAGCGTATGCGCGATCAATGAGCACAAGCTCCCGCGGCGCGATACGAGCAGTCAACTCGCCAACACGCGCCCACAACGGGCGAACGCGCGAACAATGGAAGAAGGCGTGCGCAGACGTCTCCTTAATTCCAAGGACGCAACGTTCACAATCTGGCAAATCCGCCAGGCCCATTGCGAAACGCTTGTCGTTGAGAGACAAACCATTCCGAGCCAATCGCCAGGTCAGAGAAAACTCAGAGTTGTTGAGCCAATCCGCACCTGGCGCCCAAGACCAATGAGAGCGATACTCCTCTCTCGACATGCCGAGCTTACTCCACAGTTCATCCTTCACGGCGCCCTCCACTAATCCCCGATAGAAGATTCTCCTAGGCCGTGAAAGGTCACTGGACCATGGAATGGCCCGAAGGGCCGTCAGACATTCGAGCAGGAATTTCGGCCGCCCCCAAGGCCTATTGCTAGTCCTTAGGAGCGGGGGAGTGATAGTGAGGCTAGGGAACATGTCCCTCACTACCCCCGCAAGCAACCGATCTTCCTCCAACGCGCGCCTGAGGAATGCCAACCTCGAAGCGAGCACGTGGCTCCTCAAGTGTGGCATCCCCAGACCCCCTTGACACGGACGGAGGCAACAGACTCCTTTGTCGACCATGTGTTTGCGTCCTCTCCAAAGACAGGAGAATAGCAAACGCTCGAGCGCCTTCTCATGATCGTCACAAAGGGGAAGTACAGACAGCCGGTAAAGCATTCTGGGAAAGAGGTATGTATTACACACCTCCGCCAGACCCTTCACGGAGAGACTCCGTCGACGCCAAATCTCGACCGACGCGCCGACCTTTGCCTGTACTTCTGACCAGTTTTTCTCCAACTGTAAGTCCGGACCGAACCAAACTCCGAGGAGCTTGACCGGCCCGTCCGTCCAGTCGAAGGGCCCCGGGAGGGAAACACCCTTCCAGGCACCTAACCGCAAGCCGGACGACTTGTCGCGGTTAATTCTGGCCCCTGTTACCTGTTCGTACCGTTCAAGCGCCTTCTGTACCGCCCTTATGTCCCTGCGGGAGGACACAAAGGTCGTTACGTCATCGGCGTACGCGGAAACCCTGGCTCGAGCTCCACCAGGGACAGCAATTCCACGCAGGACCGGACTGCACGTCTCGTCCCTTAGCCGGCGAAGGAGAGGCTCCAACGCCAGGACGTAAAGGAGAGGCGACAGTGGACAACCCTGTCGGACCGACCTAGACAGCGCGAAAGCGCTCGACAGCTTCCCGTTCACCTGTACCACAGCCTTGGGGGAGCGATACAGAAGGCTAATCCAGCGGCTGAAGTCGGGTTTGAATCCGGCGGCCTGCAGGACAGCGGCCAGGTAGCCATGGTCAATCCTATCAAATGCCTTGGACTGATCCAAATTGATCAGCGCGGCCTCTTCGTCGTCTTCTACACCCTCTACGATCGTGCGAATCAAGTGCAGGTTGCTCTGAATTGTTCGTCCCTTCACAGAACAAGTCTGATCCGGTTCCAACAGAGACTCGGCAACTAGCTGCAAGCGATTCGTCAGGATCTTGGCCAAAATCTTTAACTCTGTGTTTAGCAGAGTTATGGGCCTGTAATCATCTAATCCCCGCCCAACCTTCTTGCCTTTTCCCAACAGCGTGATCACGCCCCTGGTGATCCGACCGGGGATGGACCCCTGCCGAAACCAGTGGTTGAACACGACAGTCAAGAGCGGGACAAAAAGGTGCGACATCCTCAAGTACAATTCATAGGGCAAACCATCCAAACCTGGCGACTTGCCACTGCCGGTCTTCTTCAAAGCCGCGTAGACTTCGTCCTCCGTAATCTCCCCTTCGCAGCTAGCCGCTTCAGCCGGCAAAAGCCGGGGAAAGTCAGCCAAATAGCTGCGAAACTCCTCGTCACGGAGACCAGGCTCCTTGGTAAACCGGTGTTCGAAATGCTGCCGGAACGCCTCGCACATGTCGTCGGTGGACCGAAGGAGATGCCCCTCCGGGTCGCGCACTTCTCGAATGTACCGATCGCCGGCCCGACGAATTTCTTCCTTGCGCAGTTCTGCGCCCATGTTCACAGCTTCGGAAGACATCTTGCTTAACTTAGCTCTAATTACCTGGCCCATATAGCGCTCGCTAGTCGTGCGCCTCAGGGCCTCCCTGGCTAAGGCTATCTCTAGGGGATCCCCACCAGCCTCCGCCCGGGCGAAATTAGCACTAAGTGTCTTTGCCTCCGCAGCCTTATCTAGTTTGAGCCGCTGGCTGTATTTGGTGGCGAAAGACCTAATGGAGTCCTTAAGGTTAACCCACCACTTATTCCCAATGACTCGCCCAATTAACGCCCGCTGAACTAGTTTTGTCAGCTGGTCACGAAAGTCCCGCCTGTCCAGTAAGGACTGATTGAACTTCCAATAACCAGCCAACCTAGGCCTAAAGTCTAACACCACACGGGCACAAACGAGTTTGTGGTCCGTGTAGCCTAGCCAGTGGAACGTTGGACATTCTAAGAAGTCTATGTCGGCCACTCTCACTAACATCCTATCCAGGTACGCAGATACCCGGGTAGAAGGCCAATTAAGCGCCCACGTCCACATACTCCCATCCGGATGATCGACCCGGTATCTATCGACGAGACCAAATTCGTCGATCAGATCAACCAGGCTACGATCATCATTCCTCCCGCTAGCGCCCCTCCCTCTATCCCATTTGGGGGTTAGGATGGCATTCCAGTCCCCAACTAAGATTAGCCGTGTTGAATGCACCATAAAGGGCTCCAACAGCCGAAAGAAAGAGACACGCTCACCTTGCTTATTGGGCGCATAAACCACAATCAGCCGGAACAATTTGCTTTTCACTGCAATATCGGCCACGATCAGCCGGCCCTCGGCACCGACATGGACAAGGTCAACCTTCGCGTCCAGGGTACGCTTGACCAGCAAAGAAACACCTCTGGCTTGCCGGCTCCCATATGCTGAATAGACGACAAAGTCGTTAGACAGCACACAAGAGTCGACTTCGCAAACAAAGTGAGTCTCTTGGATCGCGGCCACATCCACGCCGAAGGACAAGAGGTCACGAAGCAGGCGAGCCGCCTTACCCCGATCCCTCAGGCCCTTCGCATTCAAGCTGGCTATCTTAATAGACATCTTTTAGTTCTGAAAAAGAAAAAACAAAGAACATGCAACAAAGGCACTAGTCGCATACGGGGTAGAAATCTCGGGCAGAGGGGACCCCGACGGACTGTCCTAGGGACCCTGTTCCTACATCGGACGTAATCCGTCCGTCTAGGACAATTCCGCCGACGTCCGTAGGGTAGTTTAGTTTTACCACCCTATATAAACTGGGGTGGAGCAAAACTGGGAACCGCCCCGCACAATTTTTGCTCATTTTTTTTAGGTCCGGAGTGTTCTCCTTGACCATACAAATATTGGAAAAATGTTTTTTTGCCATTGAAATGTGGTCCCAGACCCTCAGGTTGCCACCAGTATTCCTTATTAGGGTAATGACACCTGGGGCCTGGGGAAAGTTTCTCGGATTTTCTGTTGACATACCGTTGACCTTCTCCAGCCTCAACAAAGGCTTTAATAATTTGCGCCTTTGAGAAGACCATCCCGCCGCAATGTCCGGGTTCACTTTCAGAAGCTCATCCCCCTGGGGAAGGCCCTTTTTCTTTTTGTCCCGAGCGGGAGTGGGTACAGGAGAAGGGGAAGGGGTGGGAGTTGGTGAACGCGGCCTCAAGGGGGTCAACTTGAAGGTCGGGGACTGGGAAGCTTTTCGCGGGGAAGAGGGAAGGCTTCTCGCTTTTTCCGCGTATGAAGTCCTGGCCGGAGAAACCGGCAGCGAAACACACTTAGTTGACTTCCTCTCTCTGCTTCTCTCCCTGCTCCGGCTCCTTCTGCGACTCTTCGTCGTCTCGTGCTGCTCCTCCTCCACGAACTCCCTTCCGCGCTTTAGGGAGCCTGACCGCTCGGTGTCCATCTTCTCTGGTTTAGAAGGAGATTTATTTCGTTTCTCCTTTGGGGAGGGCGAAACTTCCACCGTCGGCTCCTTGACTTTTGGCGGAGCTTTGGCGGGAGTTTTGGCGGGCGCCTTGACAGGTGATGGCGCCTTCCCTGGTGAAGGCGTTTTTGCCTTTTTCCTTGCCACCACCTGCCACTCGCCCTCCTTATTCGCTACTGGTGCAGGTGAAGGTGCTGAAGGTACTGAAGATGGAGGTGCCGGCTTTTCCTTTTCCGCCTGCTGCTTGGATGCCTGGGTGCCGGGGGCCGGCTTCTTATTCGTGCACGTCTTGGCCACGTGGTCCGCCGCCCCGCACACCCAACAGCAAGGCTTCCGGCCCTCAACGATCACAAATATGACCCTCTTTCGACACGTTAACACGTTGGGGATATCTTCCACCGCCTTTTTTGACAGTGTGACCTGCAGGGACATGTCCCCTGTCAGGTATCCGGCTTTTGATCTTGCCGAGGAGACCTCGGCCACCCTTCCATACTTTGCGAAGAATGCACCCACATGGTCTTCAGTGATATCCATGGGGACACCATGCAAGGTTATCTTCAGCTTGCGTGTCCCCATGTACTCCGTTAACAGGATCATTTTGTCAGTCTCCAGGGTGACTCCGGCAAGCTGTTTGGCCTCCTCGGCCGTTCCAAGCAAGACATCCCAAGACGCGTTACTCCTCCTGGCCACGGCTTTTGCTCTAATGTTGAGCACCTTGATGGCCTCCTCCACGTTTTCTCGGCTAACTCCAACGACCTTCTTGGACTTGGGATCCTTAGTAATTAGCGTTATAATACGCGCCTCAATGTCCGCCAGTTCATCCGGCACCGACACCAATTCCGTGCCCTTGATGTATTTCTCATATTTTTCCTTCAATTTGTCATAATATTCTTCTCCTTTTTTCTCCAGGACCTTTCCTTTCTTCCACCCCGAGGTTGAAGGTTTCGGGGAACCAGGAGCTGCTGCTGTCGGTACCGGTAATGGTCCGGTTCCCGTTGCTGGTCCTTGTAAAGCTGCTGATGCTGGTATGGAGGGTGACTCCCGTGGCGGCAATTGCCAGTCACCCTCCTTTCCTCCCACCGAGGCCGTGGTGGGAGGAACGATCACATCTGGCCTATCGGAGGCCATTGCCTCCTAAGAGGCTAAGCGCGAGACACCTGCCTCCGGTGTTTCGCGTCCTTCGCAGGTCGCTACTTTACGCAGCCCAAGCAATAAACTTGGGTGGAGACCACAATGCCACACTTGACCAAAGTAATAGTAAGTATCACTATGGAACAGATACTACACTTTGATCCAAACCAAACCGACCACACAAACACAAAAAAGTCCAGTGGGGGAGGGTTGGTCATTATTTATTCAGCATAAATACATGAATTCTGGCACAAGGCCAACAAATGGGAGGGGGAACAAAAACTTGGGTTGGTCTTCCGTAACTATCTTATACCTAGCTAATCAGATTCACGACCCATACATACGTTACAATTTTCTCAGTCACCATAAAAATTTGTCCATCAACACTCATACCTATCAAGCACCAAAATACCGCAAAATCATACCAGGGACCTAAAAACACCCCAAATGTACATAAAAATTTGTGTATTTACAATATTTACAATAGTGTACAAAAATAAATTTAAAACTTTATTCATGAAATGACATGATGGGGAGGGGGAATGAAGAAACAAAAAACCCCAAAACAAAAAACAATTTCAAATGAATATATATACATGGGTTAGTAAGACCCAAACACACCCACATAATTAAAGAGGCCACTGTATTCTGCCTTAAAAGACAAAATCAAGCAGCTCTCTTTCTAAGGGGAATGGATAAGCAGGGGGCAAAAATAAATTGGACTGGAGAATGTATAAGGCTGACCCAGCCGAAAGTGAAAACGGGACAAAATAATACTTGGACAATGGGAATCTCGAACTGGATCATAACAAAAGCAATGGAGCCGGGAACAGGCCAGGACAAACACATTCACTCACATTAACTAGGCACAAAAAGAACTTCTACCTTAACCACGGGAGGGGTTCCAAAGGAATCCACCCCGATGCAACTAGCAGATCTAAAAGAGAAAATCAAGGCTATCCCCGGTCACGCGAACCAGGCTCGCCGCATATACCCACCTTTCGCTGAACTCTGTCGGGTGCAGCCGTTTTCGTTCAGTTCTAATCTTAATTTTGAGCTGGTGCTCAAAATATCGGATTAGATCCTGATCCGAAAGACGACCGCCCCGCAAGACTTCCTCCAGACGCGTCATCCAAATCACCATTCTAGCCGTGGCCAGTAGCGACAGAAACACCATCCGCTTCACTCCAGAGTACGGGGGCGACACATTGTCCACAGCGTATGCGCGATCAATGAGCACAAGCTCCCGCGGCGCGATACGAGCAGTCAACTCGCCAACACGCGCCCACAACGGGCGAACGCGCGAACAATGGAAGAAGGCGTGCGCAGACGTCTCCTTAATTCCAAGGACGCAACGTTCACAATCTGGCAAATCCGCCAGGCCCATTGCGAAACGCTTGTCGTTGAGAGACAAACCATTCCGAGCCAATCGCCAGGTCAGAGAAAACTCAGAGTTGTTGAGCCAATCCGCACCTGGCGCCCAAGACCAATGAGAGCGATACTCCTCTCTCGACATGCCGAGCTTACTCCACAGTTCATCCTTCACGGCGCCCTCCACTAATCCCCGATAGAAGATTCTCCTAGGCCGTGAAAGGTCACTGGACCATGGAATGGCCCGAAGGGCCGTCAGACATTCGAGCAGGAATTTCGGCCGCCCCCAAGGCCTATTGCTAGTCCTTAGGAGCGGGGGAGTGATAGTGAGGCTAGGGAACATGTCCCTCACTACCCCCGCAAGCAACCGATCTTCCTCCAACGCGCGCCTGAGGAATGCCAACCTCGAAGCGAGCACGTGGCTCCTCAAGTGTGGCATCCCCAGACCCCCTTGACACGGACGGAGGCAACAGACTCCTTTGTCGACCATGTGTTTGCGTCCTCTCCAAAGACAGGAGAATAGCAAACGCTCGAGCGCCTTCTCATGATCGTCACAAAGGGGAAGTACAGACAGCCGGTAAAGCATTCTGGGAAAGAGGTATGTATTACACACCTCCGCCAGACCCTTCACGGAGAGACTCCGTCGACGCCAAATCTCGACCGACGCGCCGACCTTTGCCTGTACTTCTGACCAGTTTTTCTCCAACTGTAAGTCCGGACCGAACCAAACTCCGAGGAGCTTGACCGGCCCGTCCGTCCAGTCGAAGGGCCCCGGGAGGGAAACACCCTTCCAGGCACCTAACCGCAAGCCGGACGACTTGTCGCGGTTAATTCTGGCCCCTGTTACCTGTTCGTACCGTTCAAGCGCCTTCTGTACCGCCCTTATGTCCCTGCGGGAGGACACAAAGGTCGTTACGTCATCGGCGTACGCGGAAACCCTGGCTCGAGCTCCTCCAGGGACAGCAATTCCACGCAGGACCGGACTGCACGTCTCGTCCCTTAGCCGGCGAAGGAGAGGCTCCAACGCCAGGACGTAAAGGAGAGGCGACAGTGGACAACCCTGTCGGACCGACCTAGACAGCGCGAAAGCGCTCGACAGCTTCCCGTTCACCTGTACCACAGCCTTGGGGGAGCGATACAGAAGGCTAATCCAGCGGCTGAAGTCGGGTTTGAATCCGGCGGCCTGCAGGACAGCAGCCAGGTAGCCATGGTCAATCCTATCAAATGCCTTGGACTGATCCAAATTGATCAGCGCGGCCTCTTCGTCGTCTTCTACACCCTCTACGATCGTGCGGATCAAGTGCAGGTTGCTCTGAATTGTTCGTCCCTTCACAGAACAAGTCTGATCCGGTTCCAACAGAGACTCGGCAACTAGCTGCAAGCGATTCGTCAGGATCTTGGCCAAAATCTTTAACTCTGTGTTTAGCAGAGTTATGGGCCTGTAATCATCTAATCCCCGCCCAACCTTCTTGCCTTTTCCCAACAGCGTGATCACGCCCCTGGTGATCCGACCGGGGATGGACCCCTGCCGAAACCAGTGGTTGAACACGACAGTCAAGAGCGGGACAAAAAGGTGCGACATCCTCAAGTACAATTCATAGGGCAAACCATCCAAACCTGGCGACTTGCCACTGCCGGTCTTCTTCAAAGCCGCGTAGACTTCGTCCTCCGTAATCTCCCCTTCGCAGCTAGCCGCTTCAGCCGGCAAAAGCCGGGGAAAGTCAGCCAAATAGCTGCGAAACTCCTCGTCACGGAGACCAGGCTCCTTGGTAAACCGGTGTTCGAAATGCTGCCGGAACGCCTCGCACATGTCGTCGGTGGACCGAAGGAGATGCCCCTCCGGGTCGCGCACTTCTCGAATGTACCGATCGCCGGCCCGACGAATTTCTTCCTTGCGCAGTTCTGCGCCCATGTTCACAGCTTCGGAAGACATCTTGCTTAACTTAGCTCTAATTACCTGACCCATATAGCGCTCGCTAGTCGTGCGCCTCAGGGCCTCCCTGGCTAAGGCTATCTCGAGGGGATCCCCACCAGCCTCCGCCCGGGCGAAATTAGCACTAAGTGTCTTTGCCTCCGCAGCCTTATCTAGTTTGAGCCGCTGGCTATATTTGGTGGCGAAAGACCTAATGGAGTCCTTAAGGTTAACCCACCACTTATTCCCAATGACTCGCCCAATTAACGCCCGCTGAACTAGTTTTGTCAGCTGGTCACGAAAGTCCCGCCTGTCCAGTAAGGACTGATTGAACTTCCAATAACCAGCCAACCTAGGCCTAAAGTCTAACACCACACGGGCACAAACGAGTTTGTGGTCCGTGTAGCCTAGCCAGTGGAACGTTGGACATTCTAAGAAGTCTATGTCGGCCACTCTCACTAACATCCTATCCAGGTACGCAGATACCCGGGTAGAAGGCCAATTAAGCGCCCACGTCCACATACTCCCATCCGGATGATCGACCCGGTATCTATCGACGAGACCAAATTCGTCGATCAGATCAACCAGGCTACGATCATCATTCCTCCCGCTAGCGCCCCTTCCTCTATCCCATTTGGGGGTTAGGATGGCATTCCAGTCCCCAACTAAGATTAGCCGTGTTGAATGCACCATAAAGGGCTCCAACAGCCGAAAGAAAGAGACACGCTCACCTTGCTTATTGGGCGCATAAACCGCAATCAACCGGAACGACTTGCTTTTCACTGCAATATCGGCCACGATCAGCCGGCCCTCGGCACCGACATGGACAAGGTCAACCTTCGCGTCCAGGGTACGCTTGACCAGCAAAGAAACACCTCTGGCTTGCCGGCTCCCATATGCTGAATAGACGACAAAGTCGTTAGACAGCACACAAGAGTCGACTTCGCAAACAAAGTGAGTCTCTTGGATCGCGGCCACATCCACGCCGAAGGACAAGAGGTCACGAAGCAGGCGAGCCGCCTTACCCCGATCCCTCAGGCCCTTCGCATTCAAGCTGGCTATCTTAATAGACATCTTTTAAACCTGAAAAAGAGAAAAAGAAAAACAGGCAACAAAGGCTCTCTAGATGCATACGGGGCGAAAATCTCGGGCAGACAGGACCCCGACGGACTGTCCCAGGGAACCAGTTCCTATGTCGGACGTAATCCGTCCGTCTGAGACAATACCGCCGACGTCCGTGGGGTACATTAGTTTTACCACCCTATATAAACTGGGGTGGAGTAAAACAGGGAACCTCCCCGAACAATTTTTAGACATTTTTCTAAGTTCTGCTGAGCTTTCAATGTACATCCTTAGTTTAGGATAAAGTTTTTTCGCTTCCGCGATGTGGTCCCAGACCCGCAGGTTACCCCCGGTATTCCGTACGAGGGTAATTACTCCTGGGGCCTGGGGAAAGTTTTTGGGGTCCTCCGTAGATAGACCGTCAACTGTGGTCATCTTCAGCAGTGGTTTGAGTAGTTTTCGTCTTTGTGACGACCACCCTGCAGAGATGTCCTCCTCTACTTTCAATAGCGCTTCCCCTTTGGGCAGGGCTTTTATCTTTTTTGCCCGAGTGGGAGTGGACATAGGAGAAGGGGAGAGAGTGGGGGATAAAGCAACTGGTCTCAGGGGGGTTAATTTAAAGGTAGGGGACTGGGAAGCTTTCCGCGGGGACGAGGGGAGGCTTCTTGCCTTTTGCGCATACGTTTGCCTCTCCGGTGAGGCAGGAAGCGAGGAGCACCTGTGTGTTGTCGAACTCCTTTCTCTGCTCTTCCGCCGATTCTTGAAGTTCTCTTGCTGCTCTTCTTCGTCCTCCCGGCTGCGTTTCAACGACGCCGATCTTTGAGTCTCCATGGGCTCTTCCCTTGGTTGTTCCTTCGGGCCCTCATTTTGGGGCGGTTTTTCTGCCTTCCCCTGCTTGGTAGCTGCTTTGGGTGATGAGGGCACCTTTGACTCCGAAGGCTCCTGAGGTGGCGAGGGCGTTTTGGTCGGAGAAGGCGTTTTGGTCTGAGAAGGCGTTTTGGCCGGAGAAGGCGATTTCTCCGCTAGTGCCTTCGCCTTCTTTTTCTTGCCGACCGTCTGCCACTCATTCACCTTATCCGGAACAGACGATTTCGCCTCCGTTGGAGCTTCTGGTTGTTTCGCTGCCGGTTTCTCCTGCTGCTGCTTTGCTGGCTGGGTCCCAGGGGCCGGAACCTTTTTCGGGCACGCCTTGGCGACGTGATTGGAATCGCCGCAGACCCAGCAGAAGGGCTTCCTCCCCTCAACGATCACGTAAATTGATCTTCCCCTGCAGGTGATAATGTTGGGGATATTCCCGATCTTTTTTTGCTCGACCGTCACCTGCAGGGTGACGTCACCGGTGAGAAAGCCCTGCTTCGAGGTGAGCGCCTTCACCTCTTCGACCATGCCGAATTGTGTGAAAAACACCCCGACATGGTCTAACGAGATGTCCATGGGCACGCCGTGGAGAGTGATCTTTGATCTGCGCATGCCCATGTATTCTGTATCCAGGCGCAACGTCTTTGTTTCCATAAAGGAGCCGGCCAGTTTTCTTGCTTCCTCCGCAGAGCCAAGTAAAACATCCCACACGGCGTGGCTGCGCCTAGCCACCATCTTTCCATTGATCTTCAAGGCCTTGATGGCCTCCTCCACCACGTCCCTGCTGACCCCGATAAGTTTGCGACTTTTCGGATCCCTGGTCAGCAGGGAAAGGATCCTGGGCTCAATGTTACTGAGCGTCTCGGGCACCGAGATAATCTCCGCTCCTGTCACGTATTTAGCGTATTTCTCCTTTAGAGACTCATAATACGCTGAATCCTTCCGCACTTTCTGGATGGTCCCCCCAGTCCAAGCCTTGTCGGGGGAAACCGTGTCTGCTGAACACCGCTGCCCATCTTCCTTCGACGTTGAGGGCACCGGAGATGCAGGAGCTGCTGGTAGGGTTGCTACTCCTGGTCCTTTTTCCAAGGAGAGGGGTGAGGCAGGCAACCGCCAATCCCCCTCCTTTCCTCCCACCGAGGCCGTGGTGGGAGGAACGATCACATCTGGCCTATCGGAGGCCATTGCCTCCTAAGAGGCTAAGCGCGAGACACCTGCCTCCGGTGTTTCGCGTCCTTCGCAGGTCGCTACTTTACGCAGCCCAAGCAATAAACTTGGGTGGAGACCACAATGCCACACTTGACCAAAGTAATAGTAAGTATCACTATGGAACAGATACTACACTTTGATCCAAACCAAACCGACCACACAAACACAAAAAAGTCCAGTGGGGAAGGGCTGGTCATTATTTATTCAGCATAAATACATGAATTCTGGCACAAGGCCAACAAATGGGAGGGGGAACAAAAACTTGGGTTGGTCTTCCGTAACTATCTTATACCTAGCTAATCAGATTCACGACCCATACATACGTTACAATTTTCTCAGTCACCATAAAAATTTGTCCATCAACACTCATACCTATCAAGCACCAAAATACCGCAAAATCATACCAGGGACCTAAAAACACCCCAAATGTACATAAAAATTTGTGTATTTACAATATTTACAATAGTGTACAAAAATAAATTTAAAACTTTATTCATGAAATGACATGATGGGGAGGGGGAATGAAGAAACAAAAAACCCCAAAACAAAAAACAATTTCAAATGAATATATATACATGGGTTAGTAAGACCCAAACACACCCACATAATTAAAGAGGCCACTGTATTCTGCCTTAAAAGACAAAATCAAGCAGCTCTCTTTCTAAGGGGAATGGATAAGCAGGGGGCAAAAATAAATTGGACTGGAGAATGTATAAGGCTGACCCAGCCGAGAGTGAAAACGGGACAAAATAATACTTGGACAATGGGAATCTCGAACTGGATCATAACAAAAGCAATGGAGCCGGGAACAGGCCAGGACAAACACATCCACTCACATTAACTAGGCACAAACAGAACTTCTACCTTAACCACGGGAGGGGTTCCAAAGGAATCCACCCCGATGCAACTAGCAGATCTAAAAGAGAAAATCAAGGCTAGCCCCGGTCACGCGAACCAGGCTCGCCGCATATACCCACCTTTCGCTGAACTCTGTCGGGTGCAGCCGTTTTCGTTCAGTTCTAATCTTAATTTTGAGCTGGTGCTCAAAATATCGGATTAGATCCTGATCCGAAAGACGACCGCCCCGCAAGACTTCCTCCAGACGCGTCATCCAAATCACCATTCTAGCCGTGGCCAGTAGCGACAGAAACACCATCCGCTTCACTCCAGAGTACGGGGGCGACACATTGTCCACAGCGTATGCGCGATCAATGAGCACAAGCTCCCGCGGCGCGATACGAGCAGTCAACTCGCCAACACGCGCCCACAACGGGCGAACGCGCGAACAATGGAAGAAGGCGTGCGCAGACGTCTCCTTAATTCCAAGGACGCAACGTTCACAATCTGGCAAATCCGCCAGGCCCATTGCGAAACGCTTGTCGTTGAGAGACAAACCATTCCGAGCCAATCGCCAGGTCAGAGAAAACTCAGAGTTGTTGAGCCAATCCGCACCTGGCGCCCAAGACCAATGAGAGCGATACTCCTCTCTCGACATGCCGAGCTTACTCCACAGTTCATCCTTCACGGCGCCCTCCACTAATCCCCGATAGAAGATTCTCCTAGGCCGTGAAAGGTCACTGGACCATGGAATGGCCCGAAGGGCCGTCAGACATTCGAGCAGGAATTTCGGCCGCCCCCAAGGCCTATTGCTAGTCCTTAGGAGCGGGGGAGTGATAGTGAGGCTAGGGAACATGTCCCTCACTACCCCCGCAAGCAACCGATCTTCCTCCAACGCGCGCCTGAGGAATGCCAACCTCGAAGCGAGCACGTGGCTCCTCAAGTGTGGCATCCCCAGACCCCCTTGACACGGACGGAGGCAACAGACTCCTTTGTCGACCATGTGTTTGCGTCCTCTCCAAAGACAGGAGAATAGCAAACGCTCGAGCGCCTTCTCATGATCGTCACAAAGGGGAAGTACAGACAGCCGGTAAAGCATTCTGGGAAAGAGGTATGTATTACACACCTCCGCCAGACCCTTCACGGAGAGACTCCGTCGACGCCAAATCTCGACCGACGCGCCGACCTTTGCCTGTACTTCTGACCAGTTTTTCTCCAACTGTAAGTCCGGACCGAACCAAACTCCGAGGAGCTTGACCGGCCCGTCCGTCCAGTCGAAGGGCCCCGGGAGGGAAACACCCTTCCAGGCACCTAACCGCAAGCCGGACGACTTGTCGCGGTTAATTCTGGCCCCTGTTACCTGTTCGTACCGTTCAAGCGCCTTCTGTACCGCCCTTATGTCCCTGCGGGAGGACACAAAGGTCGTTACGTCATCGGCGTACGCGGAAACCCTGGCTCGAGCTCCACCAGGGACAGCAATTCCACGCAGGACCGGACTGCACGTCTCGTCCCTTAGCCGGCGAAGGAGAGGCTCCAACGCCAGGACGTAAAGGAGAGGCGACAGTGGACAACCCTGTCGGACCGACCTAGACAGCGCGAAAGCGCTCGACAGCTTCCCGTTCACCTGTACCACAGCCTTGGGGGAGCGATACAGAAGGCTAATCCAGCGGCTGAAGTCGGGTTTGAATCCGGCGGCCTGCAGGACAGCAGCCAGGTAGCCATGGTCAATCCTATCAAATGCCTTGGACTGATCCAAATTGATCAGCGCGGCCTCTTCGTCGTCTTCTACACCCTCTACGATCGTGCGGAATCAAGTGCAGGTTGCTCTGAATTGTTCGTCCCTTCACAGAACAAGTCTGATCCGGTTCCAACAGAGACTCGGCAACTAGCTGCAAGCGATTCGTCAGGATCTTGGCCAAAATCTTTAACTCTGTGTTTAGCAGAGTTATGGGCCTGTAATCATCTAATCCCCGCCCAACCTTCTTGCCTTTTCCCAACAGCGTGATCACGCCCCTGGTGATCCGACCGGGGATGGACCCCTGCCGAAACCAGTGGTTGAACACGACAGTCAAGAGCGGGACAAAAAGGTGCGACATCCTCAAGTACAATTCATAGGGCAAACCATCCAAACCTGGCGACTTGCCACTGCCGGTCTTCTTCAAAGCCGCGTAGACTTCGTCCTCCGTAATCTCCCCTTCGCAGCTAGCCGCTTCAGCCGGCAAAAGCCGGGGAAAGTCAGCCAAATAGCTGCGAAACTCCTCGTCACGGAGACCAGGCTCCTTGGTAAACCGGTGTTCGAAATGCTGCCGGAACGCCTCGCACATGTCGTCGGTGGACCGAAGGAGATGCCCCTCCGGGTCGCGCACTTCTCGAATGTACCGATCGCCGGCCCGACGAATTTCTTCCTTGCGCAGTTCTGCGCCCATGTTCACAGCCTCGGAAGACATCTTGCTTAACTTAGCTCTAATTACCTGGCCCATATAGCGCTCGCTAGTCGTGCGCCTCAGGGCCTCCCTGGCTAAGGCTATCTCTAGGGGATCCCCACCAGCCTCCGCCCGGGCGAAATTAGCACTAAGTGTCTTTGCCTCCGCAGCCTTATCTAGTTTGAGCCGCTGGCTATATTTGGTGGCGAAAGACCTAATGGAGTCCTTAAGGTTAACCCACCACTTATTCCCAATGACTCGCCCAATTAACGCCCGCTGAACTAGTTTTGTCAGCTGGTCACGAAAGTCCCGCCTGTCCAGTAAGGACTGATTGAACTTCCAATAACCAGCCAACCTAGGCCTAAAGTCTAACACCACACGGGCACAAACGAGTTTGTGGTCCGTGTAGCCTAGCCAGTGGAACGTTGGACATTCTAAGAAGTCTATGTCGGCCACTCTCACTAACATCCTATCCAGGTACGCAGATACCCGGGTAGAAGGCCAATTAAGCGCCCACGTCCACATACTCCCATCCGGATGATCGACCCGGTATCTATCGACGAGACCAAATTCGTCGATCAGATCAACCAGGCTACGATCATCATTCCTCCCGCTAGCGCCCCTCCCTCTATCCCATTTGGGGGTTAGGATGGCATTCCAGTCCCCAACTAAGATTAGCCGTGTTGAATGCACCATAAAGGGCTCCAACAGCCGAAAGAAAGAGACACGCTCACCTTGCTTATTGGGCGCATAAACCGCAATCAACCGGAACGACTTGCTTTTCACTGCAATATCGGCCACGATCAGCCGGCCCTCGGCACCGACATGGACAAGGTCAACCTTCGCGTCCAGGGTACGCTTGACCAGCAAAGAAACACCTCTGGCTTGCCGGCTCCCATATGCTGAATAGACGACAAAGTCGTTAGACAGCACACAAGAGTCGACTTCGCAAACAAAGTGAGTCTCTTGGATCGCGGCCACATCCACGCCGAAGGACAAGAGGTCACGAAGCAGGCGAGCCGCCTTACCCCGATCCCTCAGGCCCTTCGCATTCAAGCTGGCTATCTTAATAGACATCTTTTAAACCTGAAAAAGAGAAAAAGAAAAACAGGCAACAAAGGCTCTCTAGATGCATACGGGGCGAAAATCTCGGGCAGACAGGACCCCGACGGACTGTCCCAGGGAACCAGTTCCTATGTCGGACGTAATCCGTCCGTCTGAGACAATACCGCCAACGTCCGTGGGGTACATTAGTTTTACCACCCTATATAAACTGGGGTGGAGTAAAACAGGGAACCTCCCCGAACAATTTTTAGACATTTTTCTAAGTTCTGCTGAGCTTTCAATGTACATCCTTAGTTTAGGATAAAGTTTTTTCGCTTCCGCGATGTGGTCCCAGACCCGCAGGTTACCCCCGGTATTCCGTACGAGGGTAATTACTCCTGGGGCCTGGGGAAAGTTTTTGGGGTCCTCCGTAGATAGACCGTCAACTGTGGTCATCTTCAGCAGTGGTTTGAGTAGTTTTCGTCTTTGTGACGACCACCCTGCAGAGATGTCCTCCTCTACTTTCAATAGCGCTTCCCCTTTGGGCAGGGCTTTTATCTTTTTTGCCCGAGTGGGAGTGGACATAGGAGAAGGGGAGAGAGTGGGGGATAAAGCAACTGGTCTCAGGGGGGTTAATTTAAAGGTAGGGGACTGGGAAGCTTTCCGCGGGGACGAGGGGAGGCTTCTTGCCTTTTGCGCATACGTTTGCCTCTCCGGTGAGGCAGGAAGCGAGGAGCACCTGTGTGTTGTCGAACTCCTTTCTCTGCTCTTCCGCCGATTCTTGAAGTTCTCTTGCTGCTCTTCTTCGTCCTCCCGGCTGCGTTTCAACGACGCCGATCTTTGAGTCTCCATGGGCTCTTCCCTTGGTTGTTCCTTCGGGCCCTCATTTTGGGGCGGTTTTTCTGCCTTCCCCTGCTTGGTAGCTGCTTTGGGTGATGAGGGCACCTTTGACTCCGAAGGCTCCTGAGGTGGCGAGGGCGTTTTGGTCGGAGAAGGCGTTTTGGTCTGAGAAGGCGTTTTGGCCGGAGAAGGCGATTTCTCCGCTAGTGCCTTCGCCTTCTTTTTCTTGCCGACCGTCTGCCACTCATTCACCTTATCCGGAACAGACGATTTCGCCTCCGTTGGAGCTTCTGGTTGTTTCGCTGCCGGTTTCTCCTGCTGCTGCTTTGCTGGCTGGGTCCCAGGGGCCGGAACCTTTTTCGGGCACGCCTTGGCGACGTGATTGGAATCGCCGCAGACCCAGCAGAAGGGCTTCCTCCCCTCAACGATCACGTAAATTGATCTTCCCCTGCAGGTGATAATGTTGGGGATATTCCCGATCTTTTTTTGCTCGACCGTCACCTGCAGGGTGACGTCACCGGTGAGAAAGCCCTGCTTCGAGGTGAGCGCCTTCACCTCTTCGACCATGCCGAATTGTGTGAAAAACACCCCGACATGGTCTAACGAGATGTCCATGGGCACGCCGTGGAGAGTGATCTTTGATCTGCGCATGCCCATGTATTCTGTATCCAGGCGCAACGTCTTTGTTTCCATAAAGGAGCCGGCCAGTTTTCTTGCTTCCTCCGCAGAGCCAAGTAAAACATCCCACACGGCGTGGCTGCGCCTAGCCACCATCTTTCCATTGATCTTCAAGGCCTTGATGGCCTCCTCCACCACGTCCCTGCTGACCCCGATAAGTTTGCGACTTTTCGGATCCCTGGTCAGCAGGGAAAGGATCCTGGGCTCAATGTTACTGAGCGTCTCGGGCACCGAGATAATCTCCGCTCCTGTCACGTATTTAGCGTATTTCTCCTTTAGAGACTCATAATACGCTGAATCCTTCCGCACTTTCTGGATGGTCCCCCCAGTCCAAGCCTTGTCGGGGGAAACCGTGTCTGCTGAACACCGCTGCCCATCTTCCTTCGACGTTGAGGGCACCGGAGATGCAGGAGCTGCTGGTAGGGTTGCTACTCCTGGTCCTTTTTCCAAGGAGAGGGGTGAGGCAGGCAACCGCCAATCCCCCTCCTTTCCTCCCACCGAGGCCGTGGTGGGAGGAACGATCACATCTGGCCTATCGGAGGCCATTGCCTCCTAAGAGGCTAAGCGCGAGACACCTGCCTCCGGTGTTTCGCGTCCTTCGCAGGTCGCTACTTTACGCAGCCCAAGCAATAAACTTGGGTGGAGACCACAATGCCACACTTGACCAAAGTAATAGTAAGTATCACTATGGAACAGATACTACACTTTGATCCAAACCAAACCGACCACACAAACACAAAAAAGTCCAGTGGGGGAGGGTTGGTCTGTATTTATTCAGGTATGAAATACATGAATTATGGCACAAGGCCGAAAAATGGGGAGGGGGAACAAAACTTGGGATGGTCTTCAGTAACTATCTTATACCTAGCTAATCAGATTCACGACCCATACATACGTTACAATTTTCTCATTCACCATAAAAATTTGTCCATCAACACTCATACCTAACAAGCACCAAAATACCGCAAAATCATACCGGGGACCTAAAAAACACCCCAAATGTACATAAAAATTTCTGATTTTTACAATATATACAATATCTTACAAAAATAATTTAAAACTTTTTTCATGAAATGACATGATGGGAAGGGGGAATGAAGAAACAAAAAATCCCCAAAACAAAAAACAATTTCAAATGAATATATATACACAATGTTAGTAAGACCCAAACACACCCACATAATTAAAGAGGCCACTGTATTCTGCCTTAAAAAGACAAAATCAAGCAGCTCTCTTTCTAAGGGGAATGGATAAGCAGGGGGTAAAAATAAATTGGACTGGAGAATGTATAAGGCTGACCCAGCCGAGAGTGAAAACGGGACAAAATAATACTTGGACAATGGGAATCTCGAACTGGATCATAACAAAAGCAATGAAGCCGGGAACAGGCCAGGACAAACACATTCACTCACATTAACTAGGCACCAAAAAGACTTCTACCTTAACCACGGGCGGGGTTCCAAAGGAATCCACCCCGATGCAACTAGCAGATCTAAAAGAGAAAATCAAGGCTAGCCCCGGTCACGCGAACCAGGCTCGCCGCATATACCCACCTTTCGCTGAACTCTGTCGGGTGCAGCCGTTTCCGTTCAGTTCTAATCTTCATTTTGAGCTGGTGCTCAAAATATCGGATTAGATCCTGATCCGAAAGACGACCTCCCCGCAAGACTTCCTCCAGACGCGTCATCCAAATCACCATTCTAGCCGTGGCCAGTAGCGACAGAAACACCATCCGCTTCACTCCAGAGTACGGGGGCGACACATTGTCCACAGCGTATGCGCGATCAATGAGCACAAGCTCCCGCGGCGCGATACGAGCAGTCAACTCGCCGACACGCGCCCACAACGGGCGAACGCGCGAACAATGGAAGAAGGCGTGCGCAGACGTCTCCTTAATTCCAAGGACGCAACGTTCACAATCTGGCAAATCCGCCAGGCCCATTGCGAAACGCTTGTCGTTGAGAGACAAACCATTCCGAGCCAATCGCCAGGTCAGAGAAAACTCAGAGTTGTTGAGCCAATCCGCACCTGGCGCCCAAGACCAATGAGAGCGATACTCCTCTCTCGACATGCCGAGCTTACTCCACAGTTCATCCTTCACGGCGCCCTCCACTAATCCCCGATAGAAGATTCTCCTAGGCCGTGAAAGGTCACTGGACCATGGAATGGCCCGAAGGGCCGTCAGACATTCGAGCAGGAATTTCGGCCGCCCCCAAGGCCTATTGCTAGTCCTTAGGAGCGGGGGAGTGATAGTGAGGCTAGGGAACATGTCCCTCACTACCCCCGCAAGCAACCGATCTTCCTCCAACGCGCGCCTGAGGAATGCCAACCTCGAAGCGAGCACGTGGCTCCTCAAGTGTGGCATCCCCAGACCCCCTTGACACGGACGGAGGCAACAGACTCCTTTGTCGACCATGTGTTTGCGTCCTCTCCAAAGACAGGAGAATAGCAAACGCTCGAGCGCCTTCTCATGATCGTCACAAAGGGGAAGTACAGACAGCCGGTAAAGCATTCTGGGAAAGAGGTATGTATTACACACCTCCGCCAGACCCTTCACGGAGAGACTCCGTCGACGCCAAATCTCGACCGACGCGCCGACCTTTGCCTGTACTTCTGACCAGTTTTTCTCCAACTGTAAGTCCGGACCGAACCAAACTCCGAGGAGCTTGACCGGCCCGTCCGTCCAGTCGAAGGGCCCCGGGAGGGAAACACCCTTCCAGGCACCTAACCGCAAGCCGGACGACTTGTCGCGGTTAATTCTGGCCCCTGTTACCTGTTCGTACCGTTCAAGCGCCTTCTGTACCGCCCTTATGTCCCTGCGGGAGGACACAAAGGTCGTTACGTCATCGGCGTACGCGGAAACCCTGGCTCGAGCTCCACCAGGGACAGCAATTCCACGCAGGACCGGACTGCACGTCTCGTCCCTTAGCCGGCGAAGGAGAGGCTCCAACGCCAGGACGTAAAGGAGAGGCGACAGTGGACAACCCTGTCGGACCGACCTAGACAGCGCGAAAGCGCTCGACAGCTTCCCGTTCACCTGTACCACAGCCTTGGGGGAGCGATACAGAAGGCTAATCCAGCGGCTGAAGTCGGGTTTGAATCCGGCGGCCTGCAGGACAGCAGCCAGGTAGCCATGGTCAATCCTATCAAATGCCTTGGACTGATCCAAATTGATCAGCGCGGCCTCTTCGTCGTCTTCTACACCCTCTACGATCGTGCGAATCAAGTGCAGGTTGCTCTGAATTGTTCGTCCCTTCACAGAACAAGTCTGATCCGGTTCCAACAGAGACTCGGCAACTAGCTGCAAGCGATTCGTCAGGATCTTGGCCAAAATCTTTAACTCTGTGTTTAGCAGAGTTATGGGCCTGTAATCATCTAATCCCCGCCCAACCTTCTTGCCTTTTCCCAACAGCGTGATCACGCCCCTGGTGATCCGACCGGGGATGGACCCCTGCCGAAACCAGTGGTTGAACACGACAGTCAAGAGCGGGACAAAAAGGTGCGACATCCTCAAGTACAATTCATAGGGCAAACCATCCAAACCTGGCGACTTGCCACTGCCGGTCTTCTTCAAAGCCGCGTAGACTTCGTCCTCCGTAATCTCCCCTTCGCAGCTAGCCGCTTCAGCCGGCAAAAGCCGGGGAAAGTCAGCCAAATAGCTGCGAAACTCCTCGTCACGGAGACCAGGCTCCTTGGTAAACCGGTGTTCGAAATGCTGCCGGAACGCCTCGCACATGTCGTCGGTGGACCGAAGGAGATGCCCCTCCGGGTCGCGCACTTCTCGAATGTACCGATCGCCGGCCCGACGAATTTCTTCCTTGCGCAGTTCTGCGCCCATGTTCACAGCCTCGGAAGACATCTTGCTTAACTTAGCTCTAATTACCTGGCCCATATAGCGCTCGCTAGTCGTGCGCCTCAGGGCCTCCCTGGCTAAGGCTATCTCTAGGGGATCCCCACCAGCCTCCGCCCGGGCGAAATTAGCACTAAGTGTCTTTGCCTCCGCAGCCTTATCTAGTTTGAGCCGCTGGCTATATTTGGTGGCGAAAGACCTAATGGAGTCCTTAAGGTTAACCCACCACTTATTCCCAATGACTCGCCCAATTAACGCCCGCTGAACTAGTTTTGTCAGCTGGTCACGAAAGTCCCGCCTGTCCAGTAAGGACTGATTGAACTTCCAATAACCAGCCAACCTAGGCCTAAAGTCTAACACCACACGGGCACAAACGAGTTTGTGGTCCGTGTAGCCTAGCCAGTGGAACGTTGGACATTCTAAGAAGTCTATGTCGGCCACTCTCACTAACATCCTATCCAGGTACGCAGATACCCGGGTAGAAGGCCAATTAAGCGCCCACGTCCACATACTCCCATCCGGATGATCGACCCGGTATCTATCGACGAGACCAAATTCGTCGATCAGATCAACCAGGCTACGATCATCATTCCTCCCGCTAGCGCCCCTCCCTCTATCCCATTTGGGGGTTAGGATGGCATTCCAGTCCCCAACTAAGATTAGCCGTGTTGAATGCACCATAAAGGGCTCCAACAGCCGAAAGAAAGAGACACGCTCACCTTGCTTATTGGGCGCATAAACCGCAATCAACCGGAACGACTTGCTTTTCACTGCAATATCGGCCACGATCAGCCGGCCCTCGGCACCGACATGGACAAGGTCAACCTTCGCGTCCAGGGTACGCTTGACCAGCAAAGAAACACCTCTGGCTTGCCGGCTCCCATATGCTGAATAGACGACAAAGTCGTTAGACAGCACACAAGAGTCGACTTCGCAAACAAAGTGAGTCTCTTGGATCGCGGCCACATCCACGCCGAAGGACAAGAGGTCACGAAGCAGGCGAGCCGCCTTACCCCGATCCCTCAGGCCCTTCGCATTCAAGCTGGCTATCTTAATAGACATCTTTTAAACCTGAAAAAGAGAAAAAGAAAAACAGGCAACAAAGGCTCTCTAGATGCATACGGGGCGAAAATCTCGGGCAGACAGGACCCCGACGGACTGTCCCAGGGAACCAGTTCCTATGTCGGACGTAATCCGTCCGTCTGAGACAATACCGCCAACGTCCGTGGGGTACATTAGTTTTACCACCCTATATAAACTGGGGTGGAGTAAAACAGGGAACCTCCCCGAACAATTTTTAGACATTTTTCTAAGTTCTGCTGAGCTTTCAATGTACATCCTTAGTTTAGGATAAAGTTTTTTCGCTTCCGCGATGTGGTCCCAGACCCGCAGGTTACCCCCGGTATTCCGTACGAGGGTAATTACTCCTGGGGCCTGGGGAAAGTTTTTGGGGTCCTCCGTAGATAGACCGTCAACTGTGGTCATCTTCAGCAGTGGTTTGAGTAGTTTTCGTCTTTGTGACGACCACCCTGCAGAGATGTCCTCCTCTACTTTCAATAGCGCTTCCCCTTTGGGCAGGGCTTTTATCTTTTTTGCCCGAGTGGGAGTGGACATAGGAGAAGGGGAGAGAGTGGGGGATAAAGCAACTGGTCTCAGGGGGGTTAATTTAAAGGTAGGGGACTGGGAAGCTTTCCGCGGGGACGAGGGGAGGCTTCTTGCCTTTTGCGCATACGTTTGCCTCTCCGGTGAGGCAGGAAGCGAGGAGCACCTGTGTGTTGTCGAACTCCTTTCTCTGCTCTTCCGCCGATTCTTGAAGTTCTCTTGCTGCTCTTCTTCGTCCTCCCGGCTGCGTTTCAACGACGCCGATCTTTGAGTCTCCATGGGCTCTTCCCTTGGTTGTTCCTTCGGGCCCTCATTTTGGGGCGGTTTTTCTGCCTTCCCCTGCTTGGTAGCTGCTTTGGGTGATGAGGGCACCTTTGACTCCGAAGGCTCCTGAGGTGGCGAGGGCGTTTTGGTCGGAGAAGGCGTTTTGGTCTGAGAAGGCGTTTTGGCCGGAGAAGGCGATTTCTCCGCTAGTGCCTTCGCCTTCTTTTTTCTTGCCGACCGTCTGCCACTCATTCACCTTATCCGGAACAGACGATTTCGCCTCCGTTGGAGCTTCTGGTTGTTTCGCTGCCGGTTTCTCCTGCTGCTGCTTTGCTGGCTGGGTCCCAGGGGCCGGAACCTTTTTCGGGCACGCCTTGGCGACGTGATTGGAATCGCCGCAGACCCAGCAGAAGGGCTTCCTCCCCTCAACGATCACGTAAATTGATCTTCCCCTGCAGGTGATAATGTTGGGGATATTCCCGATCTTTTTTTGCTCGACCGTCACCTGCAGGGTGACGTCACCGGTGAGAAAGCCCTGCTTCGAGGTGAGCGCCTTCACCTCTTCGACCATGCCGAATTGTGTGAAAAACACCCCGACATGGTCTAACGAGATGTCCATGGGCACGCCGTGGAGAGTGATCTTTGATCTGCGCATGCCCATGTATTCTGTATCCAGGCGCAACGTCTTTGTTTCCATAAAGGAGCCGGCCAGTTTTCTTGCTTCCTCCGCAGAGCCAAGTAAAACATCCCACACGGCGTGGCTGCGCCTAGCCACCATCTTTCCATTGATCTTCAAGGCCTTGATGGCCTCCTCCACCACGTCCCTGCTGACCCCGATAAGTTTGCGACTTTTCGGATCCCTGGTCAGCAGGGAAAGGATCCTGGGCTCAATGTTACTGAGCGTCTCGGGCACCGAGATAATCTCCGCTCCTGTCACGTATTTAGCGTATTTCTCCTTTAGAGACTCATAATACGCTGAATCCTTCCGCACTTTCTGGATGGTCCCCCCAGTCCAAGCCTTGTCGGGGGAAACCGTGTCTGCTGAACACCGCTGCCCATCTTCCTTCGACGTTGAGGGCACCGGAGATGCAGGAGCTGCTGGTAGGGTTGCTACTCCTGGTCCTTTTTCCAAGGAGAGGGGTGAGGCAGGCAACCGCCAATCCCCTCCTTTCCTCCCACCGAGGCCGTGGTGGGAGGAACGATCACATCTGGCCTATCGGAGGCCATTGCCTCCTAAGAGGCTAAGCGCGAGACACCTGCCTCCGGTGTTTCGCGTCCTTCGCAGGTCGCTACTTTACGCAGCCCAAGCAATAAACTTGGGTGGAGACCACAATGCCACACTTGACCAAAGTAATAGTAAGTATCACTATGGAACAGATACTACACTTTGATCCAAACCAAACCGACCACACAAACACAAAAAAGTCCAGTGGGGAAGGGCTGGTCATTATTTATTCAGCATAAATACATGAATTCTGGCACAAGGCCAACAAATGGGAGGGGGAACAAAAACTTGGGTTGGTCTTCCGTAACTATCTTATACCTAGCTAATCAGATTCACGACCCATACATACGTTACAATTTTCTCAGTCACCATAAAAATTTGTCCATCAACACTCATACCTATCAAGCACCAAAATACCGCAAAATCATACCAGGGACCTAAAAACACCCCAAATGTACATAAAAATTTGTGTATTTACAATATTTACAATAGTGTACAAAAATAAATTTAAAACTTTATTCATGAAATGACATGATGGGGAGGGGGAATGAAGAAACAAAAAACCCCAAAACAAAAAACAATTTCAAATGAATATATATACATGGGTTAGTAAGACCCAAACACACCCACATAATTAAAGAGGCCACTGTATTCTGCCTTAAAAGACAAAATCAAGCAGCTCTCTTTCTAAGGGGAATGGATAAGCAGGGGGCAAAAATAAATTGGACTGGAGAATGTATAAGGCTGACCCAGCCGAGAGTGAAAACGGGACAAAATAATACTTGGACAATGGGAATCTCGAACTGGATCATAACAAAAGCAATGGAGCCGGGAACAGGCCAGGACAAACACATCCACTCACATTAACTAGGCACAAAAAGAACTTCTACCTTAACCACGGGAGGGGTTCCAAAGGAATCCACCCCGATGCAACTAGCAGATCTAAAAGAGAAAATCAAGGCTAGCCCCGGTCACGCGAACCAGGCTCGCCGCATATACCCACCTTTCGCTGAACTCTGTCGGGTGCAGCCGTTTTCGTTCAGTTCTAATCTTAATTTTGAGCTGGTGCTCAAAATATCGGATTAGATCCTGATCCGAAAGACGACCGCCCCGCAAGACTTCCTCCAGACGCGTCATCCAAATCACCATTCTAGCCGTGGCCAGTAGCGACAGAAACACCATCCGCTTCACTCCAGAGTACGGGGGCGACACATTGTCCACAGCGTATGCGCGATCAATGAGCACAAGCTCCCGCGGCGCGATACGAGCAGTCAACTCGCCAACACGCGCCCACAACGGGCGAACGCGCGAACAATGGAAGAAGGCGTGCGCAGACGTCTCCTTAATTCCAAGGACGCAACGTTCACAATCTGGCAAATCCGCCAGGCCCATTGCGAAACGCTTGTCGTTGAGAGACAAACCATTCCGAGCCAATCGCCAGGTCAGAGAAAACTCAGAGTTGTTGAGCCAATCCGCACCTGGCGCCCAAGACCAATGAGAGCGATACTCCTCTCTCGACATGCCGAGCTTACTCCACAGTTCATCCTTCACGGCGCCCTCCACTAATCCCCGATAGAAGATTCTCCTAGGCCGTGAAAGGTCACTGGACCATGGAATGGCCCGAAGGGCCGTCAGACATTCGAGCAGGAATTTCGGCCGCCCCCAAGGCCTATTGCTAGTCCTTAGGAGCGGGGGAGTGATAGTGAGGCTAGGGAACATGTCCCTCACTACCCCCGCAAGCAACCGATCTTCCTCCAACGCGCGCCTGAGGAATGCCAACCTCGAAGCGAGCACGTGGCTCCTCAAGTGTGGCATCCCCAGACCCCCTTGACACGGACGGAGGCAACAGACTCCTTTGTCGACCATGTGTTTGCGTCCTCTCCAAAGACAGGAGAATAGCAAACGCTCGAGCGCCTTCTCATGATCGTCACAAAGGGGAAGTACAGACAGCCGGTAAAGCATTCTGGGAAAGAGGTATGTATTACACACCTCCGCCAGACCCTTCACGGAGAGACTCCGTCGACGCCAAATCTCGACCGACGCGCCGACCTTTGCCTGTACTTCTGACCAGTTTTTCTCCAACTGTAAGTCCGGACCGAACCAAACTCCGAGGAGCTTGACCGGCCCGTCCGTCCAGTCGAAGGGCCCCGGGAGGGAAACACCCTTCCAGGCACCTAACCGCAAGCCGGACGACTTGTCGCGGTTAATTCTGGCCCCTGTTACCTGTTCGTACCGTTCAAGCGCCTTCTGTACCGCCCTTATGTCCCTGCGGGAGGACACAAAGGTCGTTACGTCATCGGCGTACGCGGAAACCCTGGCTCGAGCTCCACCAGGGACAGCAATTCCACGCAGGACCGGACTGCACGTCTCGTCCCTTAGCCGGCGAAGGAGAGGCTCCAACGCCAGGACGTAAAGGAGAGGCGACAGTGGACAACCCTGTCGGACCGACCTAGACAGCGCGAAAGCGCTCGACAGCTTCCCGTTCACCTGTACCACAGCCTTGGGGGAGCGATACAGAAGGCTAATCCAGCGGCTGAAGTCGGGTTTGAATCCGGCGGCCTGCAGGACAGCAGCCAGGTAGCCATGGTCAATCCTATCAAATGCCTTGGACTGATCCAAATTGATCAGCGCGGCCTCTTCGTCGTCTTCTACACCCTCTACGATCGTGCGAATCAAGTGCAGGTTGCTCTGAATTGTTCGTCCCTTCACAGAACAAGTCTGATCCGGTTCCAACAGAGACTCGGCAACTAGCTGCAAGCGATTCGTCAGGATCTTGGCCAAAATCTTTAACTCTGTGTTTAGCAGAGTTATGGGCCTGTAATCATCTAATCCCCGCCCAACCTTCTTGCCTTTTCCCAACAGCGTGATCACGCCCCTGGTGATCCGACCGGGGATGGACCCCTGCCGAAACCAGTGGTTGAACACGACAGTCAAGAGCGGGACAAAAAGGTGCGACATCCTCAAGTACAATTCATAGGGCAAACCATCCAAACCTGGCGACTTGCCACTGCCGGTCTTCTTCAAAGCCGCGTAGACTTCGTCCTCCGTAATCTCCCCTTCGCAGCTAGCCGCTTCAGCCGGCAAAAGCCGGGGAAAGTCAGCCAAATAGCTGCGAAACTCCTCGTCACGGAGACCAGGCTCCTTGGTAAACCGGTGTTCGAAATGCTGCCGGAACGCCTCGCACATGTCGTCGGTGGACCGAAGGAGATGCCCCTCCGGGTCGCGCACTTCTCGAATGTACCGATCGCCGGCCCGACGAATTTCTTCCTTGCGCAGTTCTGCGCCCATGTTCACAGCTTCGGAAGACATCTTGCTTAACTTAGCTCTAATTACCTGGCCCATATAGCGCTCGCTAGTCGTGCGCCTCAGGGCCTCCCTGGCTAAGGCTATCTCTAGGGGATCCCCACCAGCCTCCGCCCGGGCGAAATTAGCACTAAGTGTCTTTGCCTCCGCAGCCTTATCTAGTTTGAGCCGCTGGCTATATTTGGTGGCGAAAGACCTAATGGAGTCCTTAAGGTTAACCCACCACTTATTCCCAATGACTCGCCCAATTAACGCCCGCTGAACTAGTTTTGTCAGCTGGTCACGAAAGTCCCGCCTGTCCAGTAAGGACTGATTGAACTTCCAATAACCAGCCAACCTAGGCCTAAAGTCTAACACCACACGGGCACAAACGAGTTTGTGGTCCGTGTAGCCTAGCCAGTGGAACGTTGGACATTCTAAGAAGTCTATGTCGGCCACTCTCACTAACATCCTATCCAGGTACGCAGATACCCGGGTAGAAGGCCAATTAAGCGCCCACGTCCACATACTCCCATCCGGATGATCGACCCGGTATCTATCGACGAGACCAAATTCGTCGATCAGATCAACCAGGCTACGATCATCATTCCTCCCGCTAGCGCCCCTCCCTCTATCCCATTTGGGGGTTAGGATGGCATTCCAGTCCCCAACTAAGATTAGCCGTGTTGAATGCACCATAAAGGGCTCCAACAGCCGAAAGAAAGAGACACGCTCACCTTGCTTATTGGGCGCATAAACCACAATCAGCCGGAACAATTTGCTTTTCACTGCAATATCGGCCACGATCAGCCGGCCCTCGGCACCGACATGGACAAGGTCAACCTTCGCGTCCAGGGTACGCTTGACCAGCAAAGAAACACCTCTGGCTTGCCGGCTCCCATATGCTGAATAGACGACAAAGTCGTTAGACAGCACACACGAGTCGACTTCGCAAACAAAGTGAGTCTCTTGGATCGCGGCCACATCCACGCCGAAGGACAAGAGGTCACGAAGCAGGCGAGCCGCCTTACCCCGATCCCTCAGGCCCTTCGCATTCAAGCTGGCTATCTTAATAGACATCTTTTAGTTCTGAAAAAGAAAAACAAAGAACATGCAACAAAGGCACTAGTCACATACGGGGAAAAAATCTCTGGTGGATGGGACCCCGACGGACTGTCCTAGGGACCCTGTACCTATATCGGACGTAATCCGTCCGTCTAGGACAATACCGCCGACGTCCGTGGGGTAGGTTAGCTTTACCACCCTATATAAGCAGGGGTGGAGGATAACCGGGAACCTCCCCGAACAATTTTTGCCCATTTTTTTGAGCTCAGGTGTATGCATTGTTGCCATCCTCAATTTAGGGTATTGCTTCTTGGCGTCTTCTATATGGTCCCAGACCCTCAGGTTACCCCCGGTATTTCTTACGAGGGTAATGACTCCTGGGGCCTGGGGAAAGTTTGTTGGGTCTTCCGTGGACATTTCTTTTACTGTAGTCAGTTTGAGGAGTGGCTTCAGCAGTTTTCGCCTCTGCGAAGACCACTCCTCCACAATGTCCTCATCTACTTTACACAAAGCGTCGCCTTGGGGGAGGGCTTTCTTCTTTTTTGCCCGTGAGGGAGTGGGAATAGGAGAAGGGGAGGGAGTGGGTGTTGCAGAAGTCTGTTTTTTCAAGGGGATCAAATTGAAGGTTGGGGACTGGGAAGCTTTGCGCGGGGAAGATGGTAGGCTTCTTGCCTTGTCGGCATATGTGTGTCTGACCGGGGAAACCGGCAATGATGCGCACTTGTTCCCATGATTGCTTCTTTCGGAGCTCCTACCCCTTCTTCTGCTTTTTAGCTTGTCCTGCTGCTCCTCTTCTTCCTCTCTCCCGCGCTTCAAAGACGACGCTCTCCCTACCTCCATCGGTTCGTCCTTTTTGGGGGAGGAAACCCTTTCCCTCTCCTGTTTGGCGGGCGTATTTTTTGAGGTAGTCTCCTTTTGTTTTGGGGGTGATTTGACAGGCGGTGGCACCTTTGCCGGCACCTTAGCCGGAGACGGCGTTTTCGCCTTTTTCCTCGCCACCACCTGCCAATCGCCCTCCTTGCTGGCTGCTGGTACTGGTGTAGGAGAGGCTGTCTTCATTGCTTCCTTAGCTGGCTGCTGCTGCTTGGCTGGTTGGGCCTTTGGGGGGGGATTCTTAGATGGACAGATCTTTGCGACATGCTCCGCCGCCCCACAGACCCAACAGCAAGGCTTTCTGCCTTCTACGATTATAAAAATCGAACGACCCCTGCAGGTGAGGATGTTGGGAATTTTGGCGATATTCTCCTTATTCAGGGTCACCTGCAGGGTCATGTCGCCCGTGAGAAAACCGGCCTTGGACCGCAGCGAGGAGACTTCGGCCACTCTTCCATATTGCACGAAGAAGGCGCCAACATGATCCTCGGCAATGTCCATGGGGACGCCATGCAGGGTGACCTTAACTTTTCTAGTACCCATGTACTCCGTATTGATCAGGAGAGTTTTGGTCTCCAAGACCACACCAATTAGGTTTCTAGCTTCTTGTACGGAGCCAAGCAGGACGTCCCACATGGCACTGCCTCTCCTCGCCACGGCCAACGCTCTAATTTTTAGGGCTTGTAGCCCCTCCTCGAGTGTATCCCGAGGGACGCCGACCAACTTCTTTGTCTTCGGGTCCTTAGTGTACAAGGTGATGACTCTCGCCTCTATTTGAGCCAAATGCTCCGGCACCGAGACGAGCTCTGTTCCTTTGATGTACTCTGCATAGTCCTTAGCAATCTTCTCGTAATAATCCTCCCCTTTTAGCGACATTTTTTTGCCTCCCTTCCACCCAGAGGTCGAAGGTAAGGGGGATGCTGGAGCTGCTGCTGGTATCACTGCTGGTACTGTAGAAGGGGGATTATCCCGAGGCGGTAGAGCCCAATCCCCCTCCTTTCCTCCCACCGACGCCGTGGTGGGAGGAACGCTTTCCATCGGCCCATCTGTGGCCATTGCCACAAAGTGGCCGAACACCGGATCACTGCTTCCCGGTGTTTCGCGTTGTTAGACGCTACTTTTACGCTGGCCCGAGCTATAAACTCGGGCTGGAAAGCAGTAAATCCAAGAAGCAAAGAACTAACAGATATCACGGAGGAACAAATGTTATCCTTTGTTCTTACAACCATAAACCACACAACAAAAAGCCGGGTGGGGAAGGGCTGGTCCTTATTTATTTGACAAAAAGTACAAATTCTGGCACAAGGCCAACAAATGGGAGGGGGAACAAAAACTTGGGTTGGTCTTCCGTAACTATCTTATACCTAGCTAATCCGATTCACGACCCATACATACGTTACAATTTTCTCATTCACCATAAAATTTTGTCCATCAACACTCATACCTATCAAGCACCAAAATACCACAAAATCATACCGGGGACCTAAAAACACCCCAAATGTACATAAAAATTTCTGATTTTTACAATATATACAATATCTTACAAAAATAAATTTAAAACTTTATTCATGAAATGACATGATGGGGAGGGGGAATGAAGAAACAAAAAACCCCAAAACAAAACACAATTTCAAATGAATATATATACACAATGTTAGTAAGACCCAAACACACCCACATAATTAAAGAGGCCACTGTATTCTGCCTTAAAAAAGACAAAATCAAGCAGCTCTCTTTCTAAGGGGAATGGAGAAGCAGGGGGCAAAAATAAATTGGACTGGAGAATGTATAAGGCTGACCCAGCCGAGAGTGAAAACGGGACAAAATAATACTTGGACAATGGGAATCTCGAACTGGATCATAACAAAAGCAATGGAGCCGGGAACAGGCCAGGACAAACACATTCACTCACATTAACTAGGCACAAAAAGAACTTCTACCTTAACCACGGGCGGGGTTCCAAAGGAATCCACCCCGATGCAACTAGCAGATCTAAAAGAGAAAATCAAGGCTAGCCCCGGTCACGCGAACCAGGCTCGCCGCATATACCCACCTTTCGCTGAACTCTGTCGGGTGCAGCCGTTTCCGTTCAGTTCTAATCTTAATTTTGAGCTGGTGCTCAAAATATCGGATTAGATCCTGATCCGAAAGACGACCGCCCCGCAAGACTTCCTCCAGACGCGTCATCCAAATCACCATTCTAGCCGTGGCCAGTAGCGACAGAAACACCATCCGCTTCACTCCAGAGTACGGGGGCGACACATTGTCCACAGCGTATGCGCGATCAATGAGCACAAGCTCCCGCGGCGCGATACGAGCAGTCAACTCGCCGACACGCGCCCACAACGGGCGAACGCGCGAACAATGGAAGAAGGCGTGCGCAGACGTCTCCTTAATTCCAAGGACGCAACGTTCACAATCTGGCAAATCCGCCAGGCCCATTGCGAAACGCTTGTCATTGAGAGACAAACCATTCCGAGCCAATCGCCAGGTCAGAGAAAACTCAGAGTTGTTGAGCCAATCCGCACCTGGCGCCCAAGACCAATGAGAGCGATACTCCTCCCTCGACATGCCGAGCTTACTCCACAGTTCATCCTTCACGGCGCCCTCCACTAATCCCCGATAGAAGATTCTCCTAGGCCATGAAAGGTCACTGGACCATGGAATGGCCCGAAGGGCCGTCAGACATTCGAGCAGGAATTTCGGCCGCCCCCAAGGCCTATTGCTAGTCCTCAGGAGCGGGGGAGTGATAGTGAGGCTAGGGAACATGTCCCTCACTACCCCCGCAAGCAACCGATCTTCCTCCAACGCGCGCCTGAGGAATGCCAACCTCGAAGCGAGCACGTGGCTCCTCAAGTGTGGCATCCCCAGACCCCCTTGACACGGACGGAGGCAGCAGACTCCTTTGTCGACCATGTGTTTGCGTCCTCTCCAAAGACAGGAGAATAGCAAACGCTCGAGCGCCTTCTCATGATCGTCACAAAGGGGAAGTACAGACAGCCGGTAAAGGATTCTGGGAAAGAGGTATGTATTACACACCTCCGCCAGACCCTTCACGGAGAGACTCCGTCGACGCCAAATCTCGACCGACGCGCCGACCTTTGCCTGTACTTCTGACCAGTTTTTCTCCAACTGTAAGTCCGGACCGAACCAAACTCCGAGGAGCTTGACCGGCCCGTCCGTCCAGTCGAAGGGCCCCGGGAGGGAAACACCCTTCCAGGCACCTAACCGCAAGCCGGACGACTTGTCGCGGTTAATTCTGGCCCCTGTTACCTGTTCGTACCGTTCAAGCGCCTTCTGTACCGCCCTTATGTCCCTGCGGGAGGACACAAAGGTCGTTACGTCATCGGCGTACGCGGAAACCCTGGCTCGAGCTCCTCCAGGGACAGCAATTCCACGCAGGACCGGACTGCACGTCTCGTCCCTTAGCCGGCGAAGGAGAGGCTCCAACGCCAGGACGTAAAGGAGAGGCGACAGTGGACAACCCTGTCGGACCGACCTAGACAGCGCGAAAGCGCCCGACAGCTTCCCGTTCACCTGTACCACAGCCTTGGGGGAGCGATACAGAAGGCTAATCCAGCGGCTGAAGTCGGGTTTGAATCCGGCGGCCTGCAGGACAGCAGCCAGGTAGCCATGGTCAATCCTATCAAATGCCTTGGACTGATCCAAATTGATCAGCGCGGCCTCTTCGTCGTCTTCTACACCCTCTACGATCGTGCGGATCAAGTGCAGGTTGCTCTGAATTGTTCGTCCCTTCACAGAACAAGTCTGATCCGGTTCCAACAGAGACTCGGCAACTAGCTGCAAGCGATTCGTCAGGATCTTGGCCAAAATCTTTAACTCTGTGTTTAGCAGAGTTATGGGCCTGTAATCATCTAATCCCCGCCCAACCTTCTTGCCTTTTCCCAACAGCGTGATCACGCCCCTGGTGATCCGACCGGGGATGGACCCCTGCCGAAACCAGTGGTTGAACACGACAGTCAAGAGCGGGACAAAAAGGTGCGACATCCTCAAGTACAATTCATAGGGCAAACCATCCAAACCAGGCGACTTGCCACTGCCGGTCTTCTTCAAAGCCGCGTAGACTTCGTCCTCCGTAATCTCCCCTTCGCAGCTAGCCGCTTCAGCCGGCAAGAGCCGGGGAAAGTCAGCCAAATAGCTGCGAAACTCCTCGTCACGGAGACCAGGCTCCTTGGTAAACCGGTGTTCGAAATGCTGCCGGAACGCCTCGCACATGTCGTCAGTGGACCTAAGGAGATGTCCCTCCGGGTCGCGCACCTCTCGAATGTACCGATCGCCGGCCCGACGAATTTCTTCCTTGCGCAGTTCTGCGCCCATGTTCACAGCTTCGGAAGACATCTTGCTTAACTTAGCTCTAATTACCTGACCCATATAGCGCTCGCTAGTCGTGCGCCTCAGGGCCTCCCTGGCTAAGGCTATCTCTAGGGGATCCCCACCAGCCTCCGCCCGGGCGAAATTAGCACTAAGTGTCTTTGCCTCCGCAGCCTTATCTAGTTTGAGCCGCTGGCTATATTTGGTGGCGAAAGACCTAATGGAGTCCTTAAGGTTAACCCACCACTTATTCCCAATGACTCGCCCAATTAACGCCCGCTGAACTAGTCTTGTCAGCTGGTCACGAAAGTCCCGCCTGTCCAGTAAGGACTGATTGAACTTCCAATAACCAGCCAACCTAGGCCTAAAGTCTAACACCACACGGGCACAAACGAGTTTGTGGTCCGTGTAGCCTAGCCAGTGGAACGTTGGACATTCTAAGAAGTCTATGTCGGCCACTCTCACTAACATCCTATCCAGGTACGCAGATACCCGGGTAGAAGGCCAATTAAGCGCCCACGTCCACATACTCCCATCCGGATGATCGACCCGGTATCTATCGACGAGACCAAATTCGTCGATCAGATCAACCAGGCTACGATCATCATTCCTCCCGCTAGCGCCCCTTCCTCTATCCCATTTGGGGGTTAGGATGGCATTCCAGTCCCCAACTAAGATTAGCCGTGTTGAATGCACCATAAAGGGCTCCAACAGCCGAAAGAAAGAGACACGCTCACCTTGCTTATTGGGCGCATAAACCGCAATCAACCGGAACGACTTGCTTTTCACTGCAATATCGGCCACGATCAGCCGGCCCTCGGCACCGACATGGACAAGGTCAACCTTCGCGTCCAGGGTACGCTTGACCAGCAAAGAAACACCTCTGGCTTGCCGGCTCCCATATGCTGAATAGACGACAAAGTCGTTAGACAGCACACAAGAGTCGACTTCGCAAACAAAGTGAGTCTCTTGGATCGCGGCCACATCCACGCCGAAGGACAAGAGGTCACGAAGCAGGCGAGCCGCCTTACCCCGATCCCTCAGGCCCTTCGCATTCAAGCTGGCTATCTTAATAGACATCTTTTAAACCTGAAAAAGAGAAAAAGAAAAACAGGCAACAAAGGCTCTCTAGATGCATACGGGGCGAAAATCTCGGGCAGACAGGACCCCGACGGACTGTCCCAGGGAACCAGTTCCTATGTCGGACGTAATCCGTCCGTCTGAGACAATACCGCCGACGTCCGTGGGGTACATTAGTTTTACCACCCTATATAAACTGGGGTGGAGTAAAACAGGGAACCTCCCCGAACAATTTTTAGACATTTTTCTAAGTTCTGCTGAGCTTTCAATGTACATCCTTAGTTTAGGATAAAGTTTTTTCGCTTCCGCGATGTGGTCCCAGACCCGCAGGTTACCCCCGGTATTCCGTACGAGGGTAATTACTCCTGGGGCCTGGGGAAAGTTTTTGGGGTCCTCCGTAGATAGACCGTCAACTGTGGTCATCTTCAGCAGTGGTTTGAGTAGTTTTCGTCTTTGTGACGACCACCCTGCAGAGATGTCCTCTTCTACTTTCAATAGCGCTTCCCCTTTGGGCAGGGCTTTTATCTTTTTTGCCCGAGTGGGAGTGGACATAGGAGAAGGGGAGAGAGTGGGGGATAAAGCAACTGGTCTCAGGGGGGTTAATTTAAAGGTAGGGGACTGGGAAGCTTTCCGCGGGGACGAGGGGAGGCTTCTTGCCTTTTGCGCATACGTTTGCCTCTCCGGTGAGGCAGGAAGCGAGGAGCACCTGTGTGTTGTCGAACTCCTTTCTCTGCTCTTCCGCCGATTCTTGAAGTTCTCTTGCTGCTCTTCTTCGTCCTCCCGGCTGCGTTTCAACGACGCCGATCTTTGAGTCTCCATGGGCTCTTCCCTTGGTTGTTCCTTCGGGCCCTCATTTTGGGGCGGTTTTTCTGCCTTCCCCTGCTTGGTAGCTGCTTTGGGTGATGAGGGCACCTTTGACTCCGAAGGCTCCTGAGGTGGCGAGGGCGTTTTGGTCGGAGAAGGCGTTTTGGTCTGAGAAGGCGTTTTGGCCGGAGAAGGCGATTTCTCCGCTAGTGCCTTCGCCTTCTTTTTCTTGCCGACCGTCTGCCACTCATTCACCTTATCCGGAACAGACGATTTCGCCTCCGTTGGAGCTTCTGGTTGTTTCGCTGCCGGTTTCTCCTGCTGCTGCTTTGCTGGCTGGGTCCCAGGGGCCGGAACCTTTTTCGGGCACGCCTTGGCGACGTGATTGGAATCGCCGCAGACCCAGCAGAAGGGCTTCCTCCCCTCAACGATCACGTAAATTGATCTTCCCCTGCAGGTGATAATGTTGGGGATATTCCCGATCTTTTTTTGCTCGACCGTCACCTGCAGGGTGACGTCACCGGTGAGAAAGCCCTGCTTCGAGGTGAGCGCCTTCACCTCTTCGACCATGCCGAATTGTGTGAAAAACACCCCGACATGGTCTAACGAGATGTCCATGGGCACGCCGTGGAGAGTGATCTTTGATCTGCGCATGCCCATGTATTCTGTATCCAGGCGCAACGTCTTTGTTTCCATAAAGGAGCCGGCCAGTTTTCTTGCTTCCTCCGCAGAGCCAAGTAAAACATCCCACACGGCGTGGCTGCGCCTAGCCACCATCTTTCCATTGATCTTCAAGGCCTTGATGGCCTCCTCCACCACGTCCCTGCTGACCCCGATAAGTTTGCGACTTTTCGGATCCCTGGTCAGCAGGGAAAGGATCCTGGGCTCAATGTTACTGAGCGTCTCGGGCACCGAGATAATCTCCGCTCCTGTCACGTATTTAGCGTATTTCTCCTTTAGAGACTCATAATACGCTGAATCCTTCCGCACTTTCTGGATGGTCCCCCCGGTCCAAGCCTTGTCGGGGGAAACCGTGTCTGCTGAACACCGCTGCCCGTCCTCCTTAGACGTAGAGGGCACCGGAGATGCAGGAGCTGCTGGTAGGGTTGCTACTCCTGGTCCTTTTTCCAAGGAGAGGGGTGAGGCAGGCAAGCGCCAATCCCCCTCCTTTCCTCCCACCGAGGCCGTGGTGGGAGGAACGATCACATCTGGCCTATCGGAGGCCATTGCCTCCTAAGAGGCTAAGCGCGAGACACCTGCCTCCGGTGTTTCGCGTCCTTCGCAGGTCGCTACTTTACGCAGCCCAAGCAATAAACTTGGGTGGAGACCACAATGCCACACTTGACCAAAGTAATAGTAAGTATCACTATGGAACAGATACTACACTTTGATCCAAACCAAACCGACCACACAAACACAAAAAAGTCCAGTGGGGAAGGGCTGGTCATATTTATTCATTTTTACATGAATTATGGCTCAAGGCCGAAAGGTGGGAGGGGGAACAAAACTTGTGGTGGTCTTCAGTTACTATGTCCTATACCTAGCTAATCAGAATCACGACCCATGCGTACGTTACAATGATTCTCATTCACCATAAGAATTTGTCCATCAACACTCGTACTTATCTAGCACCAAAATATCGCAAAAACATACCGGGGACCTACAAAAACGCCCCAAATGTACATAAAAATTTGTGATTATTTACAAAAATAGATTTTAAAATTTGTACATAAAAATTTGTGACTATTTACAATTATAGTACAAAAATAGATTTTAACATTTGTACATGAGATGATATGATGGGGAGGGGTATGAAGAAACAAAAAATCCCCAAAACAAAAAACAATTTCAAATGAATATTTATACAAAATGTTAGTAAGACCCAAACACACCCTCGTAATTAAAGAGGCCACTGTATTCTGCCTGTAGAGACAAAATCAAGCCGCTCTCTTTCTAAGGGGAATGGAGAAGCTGGGTACAAAAATAAATTGGACTGGAGAATATATAAGGCTGACCCAGCCGAGAATAAAACGGGACAAAATAATAATGGACAGTGGGAATCTCGAACTGGATCATAACAAAAGCAATGGAGCCGGGAACAGGCTAGGACAAATACATTCACTCACATTAACTAGGTATACAAAAGAAAGCTAACCTTAACCGCGGGAGGGGTTCCAGAGGAATCCACCCCGATGTGACTTGGCAGAACTAAAAAAGAAAATCAAGGCTAGCCCCGGTCACACGAACCAGGCTCGCTGCATATATCCACCTTTTGCTAAAGTCTGTCGGGTGCAGCCGTTTCCGTTCAGTTCTAATCTTCATTTTGAGCTGGTGCTCAAAATATCGGATTAGATCCTGATCCGAAAGACGACCTCCCCGCAAGACTTCCTCCAGACGCGTCATCCAAATCACCATTCTAGCCGTGGCCAGTAGCGACAGAAACACCATCCGCTTCACACCAGAGTACGGGGGCGACACATTGTCCACAGCGTATGCGCGATCAATGAGCACAAGCTCCCGCGGCGAGATACGAGCAGTCAACTCGCCGACACGCGCCCACAACGGGCGAACGCGCGAACAATGGAAGAAGGCGTGCGCCGACGTCTCCTTAATTCCAAGGTTGCAACGTTCACAATCTGGCAAATCCGCCAGGCCCATTGCGAAACGCTTGTCATTGAGCGACAAACCATTCCGAGCCAATCGCCAGGTCAGAGAAAACTCAGAGTTGCTGAGCCAATCCGCACCTGGCGCCCAAGACCAATGAGAGCGGTACTCCACTCTCGACATGCCGAGCTTACTCCACAGCTTATCCTTCACGGCACCCTCCACTAATCCCCGATAGAAGAGTTTCCTAGGCTGTGAAAGGTCACTGGACCGTGGAATGGCCTGTAAGGCCGCCAGACATTCGAGCAGGAATTTCGGTCGCACCCAAGGCCTGACGGTCAGCCATAGGGTCGGGGGAGCGATGGTAAGGCAAGGGAACATGTCCCTCACTACCCCCGCAAGCAACCGATCTTCCTCCAACGCGCGCCTGAGAAATGCCAACCTCGAAGCGAGCACGTGGCTCCTCAAGTGTGGCATCCCCAGACCCCCTTGACACGGACGGAGGCAACAGACTCCTTTGTCGACCATGTGTTTGCGTCCTCTCCACAGGCAGGAGAATAGCAAACGCTCGAGCGCCTTCTCATGATCGTCACAAAGGGGAAGTACTGACAGCCGGTAAAGGATCATGGGAAAGAGGTATGTGTTGCACACCTCCGCCAAGCCCTTCACGGAGAGACCCCGTCGACGCCAAACCTTGACCGACGCGCCGACCTTTGCCAGTACTTCAGACCAGTTTTTCTCCAACTGTAAGTCCGGACCGAACCAAACTCCGAGGAGCTTGACCGGCCCGTCCGTCCAGTCGAAGGGCCCCGGGAGGGAAACACCCTTCCAAGCGCCTAACCGCAAGCCGGAAGACTTGTCGCAGTTAATTCTGGCCCCTGTCACCTTCTCGTACCGTACAAGCGCCTGCTGTACCGCCTCTATGTCCCTGCGGGAGGACACAAAGGTCGTTACGTCATCGGCGTACGCGGAAACCCTGGCTCGAGCTCCGCCAGGGACTGCGATTCCACGTAGGACCGGACTGCCCGTCTCGTCCCTTAGCCGGCGAAGGAGGGGCTCCAACGCCAGGACGTAAAGGAGAGCAGACAGTGGACAACCCTGTCGGACCGACCTAGACAGCGCGAAAGCGCCCGACAGCTTCCCGTTCACCTGTACCACAGCCTTGGGGGAGCGATACAGAAGGCTAATCCAGCGGCTGAAGTCGGGTTTGAATCCGGCGGCCTGCAGGACAGCAGCCAGGTAGCCATGGTCAATCCTATCAAATGCCTTGGACTGATCCAAATTGATCAGCGCGGCCTCATCGTCGTCTTCTACACCCTCTACGATCGTGCGAATCAAGTGCAGGTTGCTCTGAATTGTTCGTCCCTTCACAGAACAAGTCTGATCCGGTCCCAACAGAGACTCGGCAACTAGCTGCAAGCGATTCGTCAGGATCTTGGCCAAAATCTTTAACTCTGTGTTTAGCAGAGTTATGGGCCTGTAATCATCTAGTTCCCTCCCAACCTTCTTGCCTTTTCTCAACAGCGTGATCACGCCCCTGGTGATCCGACCGGGGATGGACCCCTGCCGAAACCAGTGGTTGAACACGACAGCCAAGAGCGGGACAAAAAGGTGCGACATCCTCAAGTACATTTCATAGGGCAAACCATCCAAGCCTGGCGACTTGCCTCTGCCGACCTTCTTCAAAGCCACGTAGATTTCGTCCTCCGTAATCTCCCCTTCGCAGCTAGCCGCTTCAGCCGGCAAAAGCCGGGGAAAGTCAGCCAAATAGCTGCGAAACTCCTCGTCACGGAGTCCAGGCTCCTTGGTAAATCGGTGTTCGAAATGCTGCCGGAACGCCTCGCACATGTCGTTGGTGGACCTTAGGAGATGTCCCTCCGGGTCGCGTACCTCTCGAATGTACCGGTCGCCGGCCTGGCGAATTTCTTCCTTGCGCAGTTCTGCGCCCATGTTCACAGCTTCGGAAGACATCTTGCTTAACTTAGCCCTAATTACCTGACCCATGTAGCGCCCGCTAGTCGAGCGCTCCAGGGCCTCCCTGGCTAAGGCTATCTCTAGGGGATCCCCTCCAGCCTCCGCCCGGGTGAAATTAGCACTAAGTGTCTTTGCCTCCGCAGCCTTATCTAGGTTGAGCCGCTGGCTATATTTGGTGGCGAAAGACCTAATGGTGTCCTTAAGGTTAACCCACCACCTACTCCCAATGACTCGCCCAGTTAATTCCCGCTGAACTAGTTTTGTCAGCTGGTCACGAAAGTCCCGTCTGTCCAATAAGGACTGATTGAACTTCCAATAACCAGCCAACCTAGGCCTAAAGTCTAATACGACCCGGGCACAAACGAGTTTGTGGTCCGAGTAGCCTAGCCAGTGGAACGTTGGACATTCTAAGAAGTCTATGTCGGCTTCTCTGACTAACATCCTATCCAGGTACGCGGATACCCGGGTAGAAGGCCAACTATGCGTCCACGTCCACATGCTCCCATCCGGATGATCGACCCGGTATCTATCGACGAGACCAAATTCGCCGATCAGATCAACCAGGCTACGATCACCACTCCACCCGCTAGCGCCCCTTCCTCTATCCCATTTGGGGGTTAGGACGGCATTCCAGTCCCCAACTAAGATTAGCCGTGTTGAATGCACCATGAAGGGCTCCAACAGCCGAAAGAAAGAGACACGCTCACCTGGGACATTGGGCGCATAAACCGCAATCAGCCGGAACGATTTGCTTTTCACTGCAATATCTGCCACGATCAGCCGGCCCTCGGCACCGACATGGACAAGGTCGATCCTCGCGTCCAGGGTACGCTTGACCAGCAAAGAAACACCTCTGGCATGCCGGCTCCCATATGCTGAATAGACGACATAGTCGTTAGACAGCACACACGAGTCGACTTCGCAAACAAAGTGAGTCTCTTGGATCGCGGCCACATCCACGCCGAACGACAAGAGGTCACGAAGCAGGCGAGCCGCCTTACCCCGATCCCTCAGGCCATTCGCATTTAAGCTGGCTATCTTAATAGACATGATTTAGTTCTGAAAAGGAAAAACAACAAAAACATGCAACAAAAATACTAGTCACATACGGGACGGAAATCCCTAGCAGATAGGACCCCGACGGACTGTCCTAGGGAACCCGTTCCTACATCGGACGTAATCCGTCCGTCTAGGACAATGCCGCCAACGTCCGTGGGGTATGTTAGTTTCACTACCCTATAGAGACTGGGGTGGAGTAAAACAGGGGACCTCCCCGAACAATTTTTTTCCATTTTTTTGAGTTCAGGTGTGTTGTGCTGAACCATGGTAACTTTTGCAAAATGTCTCTTTGCTTCGTGGATGTGATCCCAGACCCTCAGGTTGCCACCGGTGTTCCTCACCAGGGTGATGACACCTGGGGCCTGGGGAAAGTTTCTAGGATCTTCAACTGGTTTGCCCTCCACTGAAGTCAGCTTCAGCAGGGGCTTTAAGAGTTTTCGCCTCTGAGATGACCACTCAGAGGCAACGTCCTCACTCACTTTAAGGAGTGCTTCCCCTTGGGGCAGGGCTTTTTTCTTTTTTGCCCGAGAGGGAGTGGACAGAGGAGGAGGGGAGGGAGTGGGGGTTAAAGTACATGATTTCAGGGGGGTCAGTTTAAAGACTGGGGACTGGGAGGCTTTTTGCGGGGATGAAGGAAGACTTCTTACCTTTAGTGCATAAGTCTGTTTAACCGGAGACACTGGTAGAGAGCTGCATTTTTCGGCTCGCGGCCTCCTTTCGTTGCTCCGGCTCCTTCTCCTGGCCTTTGTGTTGTTGTGCTGCTCCTCTGCCTCTTCCTCTCTCCCACGTTTCAGGGAGGGTGTCCTTTGTACTTCCATTTGCTGGGGGGAAGGACTTCTTGCCTTCCTCTGTTTGGGAGGAGACACCTCCTTTGGTTTTGCCGGCGCCTTCGCCGGGGACTCCTTAGGTTTGGTAGGAGTCGACAGCCCCACCGGGGTCTGCTTGGCAGGCGTCTTGACAGGTGGCGGCACATTGTCCGGGGAAGGTTTTTTGGCTTTCTTCCTGGCCACCACCTGCCATTCGCCGTTCTTGTTGGTCACGGGAGACTGCGTAGGTTGTGCTTGTTTTCCGCCATCCTTCTCCTGCGCCGCTGGTTGCTGCTTGACCGGTTGGGCTGGTTGGGCCTTTAGGGCCGGATTCTTGGTTGGGCACGCTTTTGCCACGTGCTCCGCCGACCCGCAGACCCAACAGCACGGCTTCCTGCCTTCTACGATGACGAAGATGGCGCGACCCCTGCAGGTGAGGATGTTGGGGATCTTTGCGATGTTTTCCTTGTCCAGGGTCACCTGCAGGGTCATGTCTCCCGTGAGGAATCCTGCTTTCGACCGCAGCGAGGAGACTTCGGCCACCCTTCCATATTGCACGAAGAAGGCGCCGACGTGATCTTCATCAATGTCCATGGGGACGCCGTGCAGCGTGATTTTCACCTTCTTCGTGCCCATGTACTCCGTGTGGAACTGGAGCGTTTTGGTTTCCAGAACCACGCCGATTAAGTTCTTGGCTTCATCGGCGGAGCCGAGCAGGACGTCCCACGTGGTGTTGCTTCTCCTCGCTACGGCCCTGGCTCTGATCTTCAGTGTCTGCAGTCCCTCCTCGAACGTATCCCTGGGGACGCCGATCAGTTTTTTGGTCTTCAGGTCCTTGGTGATCAGGGTGATGACTCTCGCCTCGATCTGCGCCAAGTGGTCCGGCTTCGAGACGAGCTCCGTCCCCCTGATGTAGTCCGCGTAATCCTTTTGGATGGACTGGTAATAGTCCTCGTCCTTACGCGTGATCTTCTTGCCTCCTTTCCACCCAGAGGTCGAGGGTAAGGGGGACGCTGGTGTTGCTGCTGCTGCTGCTGCTGCTGCTGTCCGTGCCGGTGGGGGTGTTGTTGCTGCAGTTGCCGCCGGTCTGGACGCTGCTGCAGATCCGGTCGCTGGAGCAGGTTTGGTTGCTGCTGCTGCTGCACGTTTGGTTGCTGGTGCCGGTGCAGTCGCCGCTGCTGGATTGGTCGCTGCTGCAGGTGCAGTCGCCGCTGCTGGATTGGTCGCTGCTGCAGGTGCAGTCGCCGCTGCTGGGGTGGTCGCTGCTGCAGGTGCAGTCGCCGCTGCTGGTCTGGTCGCTGCTGCAGGTGCAGTCGCCGCTGCTGGGGTGGTCTCTGCTGCAGGTGCAGTCGCCGCTGCTGGTCCGGTCGCTGCTGACAGTGTGGCCGCCGCCGCCTCCGCTGGTGTGGGGGAGCCGAACAGCATGCTCTCCCACTCGGTCATGGTGCGGGCTATGACGTCGTCGTCGTCTGCGTCACACAGTTGCCAGTCTCCCACCGACGCCGTGGTGGGAGTGCCGACTTCCCCCGGTCCTTCTGTGGCCATGCCACAAAAGTGACCGATCACCGGACAACTTCTTTCCGGTGTTTCGCGTTTTCAAAGAAACCGCTACTTTACGCTGGCCCGAGCAATGAACTCGGGCCGGAAATCAGCTGTCCAAGAGACAAAGTGCGAGCAGATATCACTGCGGAACAACCACTCCACTAGGCTCCTCCAACGAACAGGGGGGAAGTGGCCAGGCCGCGGCCATGCCACGAGGTGGACAACCGCTTCCCGGTGCTTCGCGCTCCGAAGACCACCACTTTCACGCTGGCCCGAGCAACAAACTCGGGCCGGAAAACAGCATGTCCGAGAGACAGAGCGCGAACAAATAACACGGAGGAACAAATGCTCCACTAAGCTCCCACAACACAAAATCCACACAAACAAAAGTCTGGGGGAAGTGGCTGGTCTGGGGGAAGTGGCTGGTCAATTTCAATGCCTCTAAAAAACAAAGCTGTTATCAACTAACCACCATAGACAATCGCATCTACCTCCCATTAGCATGGGACAGGCTAGCCTCCCAGAGAGTAAAATACTACGCCTCCTTGGCCTTACACTCTCGGCGGACCTCAAATGGAATGACTATATCGAATCCATTGCCAAATCTGCTGCTATGAAAGTGGGCTCCCTGTGCAGGGCCCGGAAATTTTTCCCACCTGAATCTATTCTGCACATATACAAATCTACCATCCGCCCGTGTATTGAATATTGCTGCCATATCTGGTCGGGTGCCCCTGCTGCTCTCCTTGGGCTTCTTGACAAAATACAAAGGAGGATCTGTAACGTGATTGATACTGACTTGGCAGACCGGCTGCAGCCGCTCTCACACCGGCGTGAGGTGGCTTCCCTGTGCCTCTTCTACAAGTACTTTCATGGCTTCTGCTCCGATGAGCTTAGATCACTGGTGCCGCCCAAGCACGAATTTACACGAGATACTAGATTAGCAACTAGGTCCCACCCTTTTACAGTTAAACAAATAAGATGTAACCGTAAATTCTACTCCAACAGCTTCTTCTCTCGCGCTTCCGCCTGTGCAAATCCCTTCCACAAGTCTGCTTTCCCGACAGTTACAATCTCCAGGTGTTTAAATGTAGGGTCAATAGACACCTCCTATCACACTAACTCCCAACTATTCTCAGAACACTCTCATCTACCCAACCCTCATTCTCAGTATCCTTACCCGCCTATCACCCAGCCTCTGATATTTCCTATATTTAATCATCCTTTCTCCACTCTACGTAGCCCCCTGCGCAGTAGTGGCAGTGACATGCCTTGCTCGGGGTGAAACGCTTATAAAAAAAAATGTGAGAGATTTAATAACGAAATGGATGGAAGCATAAAAAAAGAAGTTGTATCCAAATTAAATCGGCTAGATTATATCCCCAAATTACATATTAAGAATATTTCTATTTTTTAAATTCTCAGTCTTCTTTTTGTTAAGGATTTATCATTTATTATATTTCGTGTTTCTCCATGAAATTTAGATCTAAGTTTTCAGAGGTCTGCGTATTTTCCTCCTTCATAAGTGTTATGTCGTGAGTAAGAATAAATAATTCAACAACAGGAATAGGTTAATTGTTGTATTCCGTGAAAATAGTATTTACAAAGGTTATTAGTATCCAATACAAGAATAAGGGTTAATCGTCTCAACCGTCGTAAGACGTAGTATGTGCAATGGGTACTTCCGGGTCGTCACCGGAAGTCTACGACTGACTTGTCGATACGGCTGCTCGGCACACTATTTATTTTGTAATAAATACAAAATTGTGGCACAAGGCCAAAGGGGAAGGGGAGAGGTTGGTTCTCGCTTAACTATCCTATACCTAGCTAAACACTATCACGACCCATTCATTCGTTACAATTTGCTCAGTCACCAAAAGAAGCTATCCATCTACTCCCAATCCTTCATACACCACAATGCCACAAACTAACAAGGGACACCTAAAAATAGGGAGAATCGGCTGCTCTGCACACACTACTACGTAGATGCCACCATTAATCTTTACATAGTAATGGAATAGTCCATTATAGCCAAATAGGCGCGGGCGTCCCAACAATAAGCCTTTATAAAATAGATTTTTTTCTGAAAATAATATTATGACTATATCTGTATATTAATTTTGTTCATTGGTTTTTAACTTTTATCTTTCTTTTTTTCATATACTGCGTCTTCACACACCGTGAGAATTTCTTAATATATCGCGTCTTCACACGTCACTTCTTCTTCTTCTTCTATGTGCCCTGTCCTTTCAGGACATAAGCGATCATGGCTTTCCACGTCTCCCTATCCCTGGTGGCTCTTGATATGCTTTTTTCTGTTACTCCACGCAACCCCCGTTTCGTCATCCACCTGATCAGGCCCTTCAAATATGTTATCCGTTGTCTTCCTCTGTCTGATTTTCCTTCTATCTGACCTGTCAGTATCATGTTCTCTAAGCCCTCCTTCCTCATTGCATGTCCCAGGAACTTCAGTTGTCTCTTCCTGATGCTCACTATTAGTTTTCTTTTCGTTGCTATTCTTTCCAAGACCTCATCGTTGTTCGCATGCTCGGTCCACGATATCCGCTGCATCTTTCTCTAGAACCACATTTCGCTGCTTCAAGGTTTTTTCTTATCTTCGATGATATTGTCCAGAATTCACTGCCGTATTGAAGAACTGACATCACATAGCAATCTAGCATTCTCTTCTTTGTTTCTATGGAAATTTCCTGTGTCTTAATACTTTACTCAGCTTCTGGAGCGCGTCCTTCGCCATGCCAATTCGCCTTCGGATCTCTGTGTCGCACTTTCCATCTCCTGTTAGAACACTTCCTAGGTATTTAAATTTTTGTACTTGCTTGATTCTGGTATCACTCACTTGTATTTGGCATTTTGGATTGCACCTTTTGTTGATGACCATGCATTCAGTTTTCTTAAAGTTTATTTGTAGTCCTTTTTTGTCACTCTCCACCGCTACCTTCTGTATATATTTCTTTCTCACGCTGTTAGTGTATTTTTTTCTGCAGGGTGAGGTCATTCACAAGTGTGTTGTATTGCAGCCTTAGTGATGTGCTGGGCTTCTTCATTCTTCGAAGTTTAATCGTTAGTTTGCAGATGAATATAAATGTATAGAAAGGAAAATAAATGTATAGAAACATCTGTGACCATAAAGTGAGGGGTCAGTTTATATATTGATTGTAATATGAAATTGATCCCCCACTTTATCTCCAGCATGCTTCTGTAGAACCACATTTCAGTTACTTCAAGTTTTTCCTTCATCTTTGATGTTATTGTCCAGCCTTCACTGCCGTATTGAAGAACTGACATCACATAGCAATCTAGCATTCTCTTCTTTGTTTCTATGGAAATTTTCCTGTGTCTTAATACTTTACTCAGCTTCTGGAGCGCGTCATTCACCATGCCATTTCGCTTTCGGATCTCTGTGTCGCACTTTCTATCTCCTGTTAGAACACTTCCTAGGTATTTAAATTTTTGTACTTGCTTGATTTTAGTATCCCCCACCCGTATTTGGCATTTTGGGTTGTTCTTTTTGCTGATGACCATGCATTCAGTTTTCTTGTTGTTTATTTGTAGTTCTTTTTAGGGTATCGATTTTCTGGTGGTGGTGGGTTATATTTTAGGTATATCTATTTAGTGTGTTTTTTTATGTTTTCTTTTTTTTCTAAAATTTGATGATGTTGGGATGCTGGGTACGTTTGTTACTAAACAAAAACGCAGGATAACAATCTTACGGCTGTCTCAAATGACAAAAGAAAAAATTAAATGCATTCAATAAACCTAGAAACAATCCTACAAGTGAAAAATAGAAAACTTGGGCGGACCTGAAGCAGACTACCACCACGTTTAATTTCGTTGTTTTTCATTTTTTTTTTTCTTATTTCAGCGCAGTCCTATCGATCGTTACTTAAATTTTCCAATTATCAAAAATAATTTTGAAAAATTACAATATTTAAACAAATTTGTTTAAGGCGGGGTCAGTTTCTCATACAACGTTAAAGTAAATCGATCATCCATTTTCAATCCACTCGCGTTGGGGTCGCTTTCTTTATGACAATTTCGTTGTTTTTTGATTTTTTTGTTTTGTTTTGTTTTACTTTTTTCTGCGTAGTTCTATCGATTGTTAATTAAACTTTCAGATTATCCAAAAAATTTGAAAATTTATAATATTTAAACAAATTTGTTGGGGGAGTCAGTTTCCTGTACAACGTTAAAGTAAATCGATCCTCCATTTTCAATCCACTATAAGGTTGTATGAGAAACTAGTCACCCCCCGCCCCCAAATTGTTTAAATGTTGAAATTTTTGCAATTTCTTTTGTCATTCGTAAAAATTATGGCGTAAAAGATAATATTGCAATGAAAAAAAACTTGATAATGAACACACCATCCGCCCGTGCATTGAATACTGTTGCCATATTTGGTCGGGTGGTATTCTGCTTCAGGTCCGCCAAAAGGCGGTGTTCTGCTTCAGGTCCGCCAAAAGGCGATGGTATTCTGCTTCAGGTCTGCCAAAAGGAGGTGGTGGTCTGCTTCAGGTCCGCCAAAAGGTGGTGGCATTCTGCTTCAGGTCCACCAAAAGGGGGTGGTATTCTGCTTCAGGCCCGCCAAAAGGCGGTGGTGTTCTGCTTCAGGTCCGCCAAAAGGCGGTGGTATTCTGCTTCACGTCTGACAAAAGGCGGTGGTGTTCTGCTTCAAGTCCGCCAAAAGGTGGTGGCATTCTGCTTCAGGTCCGCCAAAAGGCGGTGGTATTCTGCTTCAGGTCCGCCAAAAGGCGGTTGTATTCTGCTTCAGGTCCGCCAAAAGGCGGTGGTATTCTGCTTCAGGTCCGCCAAAAGGCGGTGGTGTTCTGCTTCAGGTCCGCCAAAAGGCGGTGGTATTCTGCTTCAGGTCTGCCAAAAGGCGGTGGTGGTCTGCTTCAGGTCCGCCAAAAGGTGGTGGCATTCTGCTTCAGGTCCGCCAAAAGGCGGTGGTATTCTGCTTCAGGTCCGCCAAAAGGCGGTGGTGGTCTGCTTCAGGTCCGCCAAAAGGTGGTGGCATTCTGCTTCAGGTGCGCCAAAAGGCGGTGGTATTCTGCTTCAGGTCCGCCAAAAGGCGGTGGTATTCTGCTTCAGGTCTGCCAAAAGGTGGTGGTATTCTGCTTCAGGTCCGCCAAAAGGCGGTGGGATTCTGCTTCATAAAACAACATAATATTAATACCTCGACTAGAACTGAAAAGAATTTACCATAATTTAATAATTTTCTTAAATTAATTTTAAAACAATTAGAAATTTAATTAACCCTAAACAAAATTTCAACCTTGAGCATTATCGGCACGAAGTTGAAAAATTATATTAAATCAATTGCTAGTCCTGCTTCTAGGAAGATTAGTTAAATATGTCGTTGTAAAAAATTATCATCTTCCAGAGACAGTTTTTCTTTCACTGTCTGCCATCTACGCCTTTTTGGCATAATACCACCGGTTTTTAATGGTTTGTTTCGAGGTTTAATGACCTATCAATCCTTATGGGATCATTTTGAAATCGTAACTAATGATTTTGGGTAAGGTTATTTTTACAACATTTTTCTTTTTGAGTATCTGGATTCATCGGGATTTGTTTTTAAATGCAATGTCCCTAAGTCCTACCCTTGTTATTTAACCCATAACTGGAGGGGAGGAACTGATTAATATCTTTCCCAAGGGTACCAGCGCTTAAGTGAATGCAAGGTATTCAACTGGAATTCGAACTCGGCTCACCGATTTCTCTTTCCGGTGTATTCAACGTGATATGGCCGTAAGCACGCACATCCGTCAATAAACGCTTGCAGCACCTGGTATTCCCAAGCGGTCACCTATCTAAGTAATGACCAGGCTCAACGTAGCTTAACTTCGGTGATCGAGCGATAACCGGTGTATTCAACGTGATAGGCCGTAAGACTACCACCGGCTTTAATCAACACTGAATTGATCAAGAATCTATACCTTGCAGGGTATGCTTTCGGATAAACAATGTCTTTCACTTTCTATAGGTCAACTGCTGATGTATAAAAGAATATTAAAGCTTACAATTGTTATATATCGCCGTACGACGACAAAATAACGAGAACACGCATATATAAAAATATAAGGTTATATTTTTATTCTTGACGACGAACCCGTGTGGAATAGAGAATGGAAGAGTGAGAGCGCACATAGAATGGGTCGACGGGAGTGTAGTCTTGCCTGAGGTGTCTCTCTGCTTCCACTGGCCGTTCTCTGCTGGCGAATCCGTGTGTCGAGGTCTTTTTATAGTCTTCTAGAACCGGGACTTTCCTTCCGGTTTTGCCTCGCCCACGCAACGCCCACGTAATTCCAAGAGACACCTGTTCTGTTTGCCTCCGTAGTCATTTCCGCCGCTGTCGGAAATAAGGTCAAACGACATCCGCTCCAGACCCCGACAGGATGTATTTCTCAAACACCTGTCTTGTCGTTCGCCGACCCCTTCACCGACGGGAAACACCATCGCTTGCATCAACCTTCCTCGGGTGGGGCCAGATTGCTATATTACACAATATTGCTTTTGATATCTCAAAAGCAATTGACAGGATTTGGTATACTGGTCGTCTCTAAAATTTGAAAAGGCTATGGCATTTCTGGGCGAATTTTTAAACTGATTCAGTGTTTCTTATCAAACAGCGAAAAGAAATATGTCTTCAATGGCCACTCTTCTGCATATTTTTGCATTAAACCAGGCGTTGCTCAGGGCTCTATCTATTGACCTTGCACCAGACATGCTCAAATATCAATGACCTGATTTCACTGGCCTGTAGGTGTGCAGGGGCTTAAATTCATTGTCGATTTTTAACATAATACAGTGACAGTGCCCTACTGCATAGACGTTTGTATGAGAAGATTGTATGAGAAAATTGAATAGTATAAAACTAGCCGAACAAGCGTGGAGCATAATGAAATAGCAGAATGCCCAGAAACCACCGCTGACGAGAAGATTCAGCAATCTCGAAATACAGTAATGGCGAACCAGTAAGTTAACGATGAGGTTCTCTGAAGGTTCGGATCGCTACTCTTTGTTTCTCCTTGTTGTTATAACTTGGCAAAATTTTACAAGACAGCCAGAAGGCCTTTGGTTCGGCCAGCCAATAATAAGAAGAGACTAGCATTGGGAAGAGAGCACAAAAACTGGACATCAGAACAGTTCATTTGAAGAACATGTTATTGTACAGTATTAACAAAAGAACCTATTTATTTTTATTTAGAAAAATCTGCTTGGCAATAAATACTAAAAGTATTATGAAACGCATCATTTATTTTTAAAAACGTGGGTGGCCTAATAATTATGGCCGGTCGTGCATATGGGGGGAGTGAATAAACGTATTAAGTTTTTTCAGCGGATGTAGTCTATCGTCATACGAATGATTGGAAGATAAGGCATTTAAGGGTTAAAGGGTTAAATAGGTTGATACTATGTGTATTTATTTTGTAAAACTTACAAAATTATGGCTCAAGGCCGAAAATGGGGAGGGGGAACAAAAACTCGGGTTGGTCTACAGATACTCTATCCTATATCTAGCTAATCAGATTCGCGACCCATACATACGTTACAATGATTCTCATTCACCATAAAAATTTGTCCATCAACACTCATACTTGTCGTGCACCAAAATACCGCAAAAAACATACCGAGGACCTACAAAACGCCCCAAGTGTACATAAAAATTTGTAATTTGTACAATAGATTACAAAAATAACTTTAAAAATTTTCCATGAAATGACATACTGGGAAGGGGTTATGAAGAAACAAAAAATCCCCAAAACAAAAACAATTTCAAATGAATATATATATACATAGTGTTAGTAAGACCCAAACACACCCTCATAATTAAAGAGGCCGCTGTATTCTGCCTTAAAAAGGACAGAATCAAGAAGCTCTCTTTCTAAGGGGAATGGAGAAGCCGGGTACAAAATAAATTGGACTGGAGAATATATAAGGCTGACCCAGCCGAGAATGAAAACGGGACAAAATAACAATGGACAATGGGGATCTCGAACTGGATCATAACAAAAGCAGTGGAGCCGGGAACAGGCCGGGACAAACACATTCACTCACATTAACTAGATACACAAAAGAATTCTTACCTCAACCGCGGGAGGGGTTCCAAAGGAATCCACCCCGATAGGTTGATACTATGAGAAGCCATCAGGTGCAGATTCACACTTTCATTAAATACTGCTGCCATATCTGGTCGGGTGCCCCTGCTGTTCTCCTCGGGTTTCTCGATAAGGTTCAGAGGAGGGTCTGTAATGTGATAGATACCGACTTGGCAGACCGCCTGCAGTCTCTCTCTCACCGGCGCGACGTGGCTTCCCTGTGTCTCTTCTATAAATACTTTCACGGCTCCTGCTCCGATGAACTTAGATCACTAGTGCCCCCTAAATACGAATTTGAACGAGATACTAGATTAGCAACTAGATCCCACCCTTTTACAGTGAAACCGATAAAATGCAGCCCTAACTTCTACTCCAACAGTTTCTTTCCTCGCACTTCCCGACTGTGGAATTCTCTTCCAAACGATTGCTTCTCCGACGGCTACAATCTCCAGGAGTTTAAATTTAAGGTCAATAGACACCTCCTAACACACTAACCTGCTCCCATTCTATCAAGCACTCTTCCCATCTACCCAACCCTCATCCTCGCTATCCTTACTCATCTGTCACCTTCCTCCTGACATTCCTTATGTCTAACCACTCCTTCTCTTTACCTTCCCCTATCTAGCCCCTTTGCGCAATAGTGGCAGTGGAATGCCTTGCTTGGGGTGAGATGATTAAAAAAAAATACGATGTCAGTGACTGCCACATTTAAAGAGGCGGTATCCTCAATGGAATCTATGACTATTACAAGCAGAACAAATCGGCTAAAGCCCCCACAGTAGAAGGAAAACCATATTTTTAGATGTTAATATTTTTGTTTCATCATTTTACCCCAAACAAGACTTGACAGCCACTAGTGTACAGAGGGATACAGTGAGAGAAAATACTAGGTACAGGGTTTTCAAAGAAAGAATAGATGGGATTCAAGGAGATAGATTGCAATTGACGTACCATTCATAGTCAGTCAGTTAAGTGCCATACGTGATACACGCTTGGGCGATCATGTCTCGAAAGAGACATGACTGACTGGGCAGAAGATTATCCCGCAGTAGGTTGCCATTGCTTTCTGCGGTAGACTGGTTGCCGACCAAGGCTATAGAACCCAAACTGTCCTGTTATTTAACCCATAACTGGAAGGAATAGACGGAGTAATGCCTTTCCCAAGGGTATTTGCGCGTAAGTGAATGCAATGAATTCAGCTGGAATTCGAACTCGGCTCCTCGATTTCTCGTTCCGAGCCGATATCCAATGCACCACAACGCACATCCCCATTCATAGTACCGGCCATAATTATTGGGCCACCCCAGCTTTTTAAAAGAAATGACGTATTACATACAATGTTTTGTGGATAAACCTTAATGAAAATAGAATGGTTCTTTTGTCATTATTACTTTGGAAAATTTTACAAGGCAAATAGCGACAATTTACCCATCGCGTGCTGTAAATTTGCGATATCTACCTATTTCTCTCTCTCTCTCTCTCTCTCTCTCTATATATATATATATATATATATATATATATATATATATATTGTCATCCGCAGACAGATCTGTTTCGCTGTATCACAGCTCATCAGTACCGTTAGACTCCGATTGCTTTTTTACCCAGGATTGAAACTCGACCGATATACATATATATATATATATATATATATATATATACACTACCGGCCATAATTATGCCACTCCAGGATTTTAAATGAAATGATGTATTTTATACTTTTTGTTATGGATAATTTTAAATAAAAATAGAATGGGTCTTTTATTATTATTACTTTGCAAAATTTTACAAGGCAAGGAAGCAAAGATGAACCCCTCCGAATCACCCTAATTTTTATTCATTTTTTCACAACTTACTGCAATATAGCTAATTATTAAATATTTATAAATTCATTTGATGCACATGTTATTGTGCAATATTAGGAAAAGGACCATTCTATTTTTATTTACAATTATTCACTTGGCAATAAATACTAAAAAATAGTATGAAATACATCATTTTTTGTAAAACATTGGTGTGGCCTAATAATTATGATCAGTAGTGTATATATATATATAATCTAGAGTGTGCGATGGGTAAACTGTCGATATTTGCCTTGTAAAATTTTGCAATGTAATAATAACAAAAGAACCAGTCTATTTTTATTTACAATTATTCACTTGATATAAATACTAAAAAATAGTACGAAATAGACCATTTTTAAAACATTGGTTTGGCCTAATAATTATGGTCAGTAGTGTATATATATATATATATATATATATATATATATATATATATAATCTACAGTGTGCAATGAGTAAACTGTCCCTAATTGCAAAGTAATAACAAAAGAACCATTCTATTTTTATTTACAATTATTCACTTGGCAATAAATACTAAAAGATAGTATGAAAGAGATCATTTTTGAAAACATTGGTGTGGCCTAATAATGATGGTCAGTAGTGTATATATATATATATATATATATATATATATATATATATAATCTACAGTGTGCGATGGGTAAACTGTCGCTATTTGCCTTGTAAAATTTTGCAAAATCATAATAACAAAAGAACCATTCTATTTTTATTTACAATTATTCACTTGGCAATAAATACTAAAAAATAGTATGAAATAGATCATTTTTTGTAAAACACTGGGGTGGCCGAATAATTATGGCCGGTCATGTACATTTTTGGAGATTGAAGCTATCAGGGAAGTAAGTAAACGGAAGAAAGTTCTACAGGCGATAAGTAAGCGAGAAAGAAAATACTGTTGGGGTCGAAGTGGCGGTTGCATTTGACTATTTAAACAGTAAAGGGTGGAACCTAGATATCACTGTAGTAGGGGCATCATGGGAAAAACGCTTACGAGAGCAGTTGCCATGAAAATATTTGTAGAAAAGACAGAGGGAAGCCACGTTACGTCGGTGAGAAAATGAATGATGCCGTGATGCCAAGACAGGATCGATTTTTTTTATTATTTCATCACCAAGGAAGGCAAATGTCACTAAGGCGGAACGAGGTCACTGAGTTGAAGAAAGCATGATAAAAATTTAGGAGAAAGTGTTATATATCGCCGTATGACGACAAAAAAACAAACACGCATATATAAAAATATAAGGTTATATTTTTATTAGTGAGGACGAACCGTGTGGAATAGAGAACGGAAGTGTGAGAGGCACATAGAATGATTGACGGGAGTGTAGTCTTGCCGTGGTGTTTGTCTGCTTCCACTGGCCGTTCTCTGCTGGCGAATCCGTGTGTCGAGGTCTTTATATAGTCTTCTAGAACCGGGACTTTCCTTCCGGTTTTGCCTCGCCCACGCAACGCCCACGTAATTCTAAGAGACACCTGATCTGTTTGCCTCTGTAGCCATTTCCGCCGCTGTCGGAAATAAGGTCAAATGACATCCGCTCCGGCCTCGACAGGATGTATTTCACAAACACCTGTCTTGTCGCTTCGCCGCCCCCTTCACCGACGGGAAACACCATCGCTTGCATCACTTCCTCGGGTGGGGCCAGATTGTTATATTACAAAAGAAGCTAATCCTAAATAAAAAAGGGGGTGGATACACCTCTACTGCTGCTCAAAAGACGGTGAATGGGTGTGTAACGGTCGACAGGTGAACCTATCTACACATATCGTGATAATCCGACGAAGACAATTAGAATTCTTGGAATGCATAATGAAGAAAGAGAATTTAGAGAATATAAAATTCACAGGTCATGGTGAAGATAGACGACAGCGTGTACAATGTTTAAAAAAAAGGAAAAGTGTAAATAAAACAGTGATAGTAAACAGTGAGTAATTACTTACAGCAACAAAAAACA
>JBBBDQ010030577.1:97500-118536 GCA_037127315.1 Ascarosepion bandense
CGAAAAATAAACCGAATAAAAACTTTAATGCATAGGGCATTGACGATCGGTTCTGAAGAGTTCCTTGAAAGTGAAATTAATTTTATAAAGAGAACTTTGTGCGATAATGGGTATCCACCCACTGTTGTCGATTCGGTGATTTGCAACAAGATCGCTGACTTCAGAAAGATTAAGCCAGTACTTGTTGTTTCTAAATGCCGGTATATTTAAGACTCCCGGGGATTGAAGAGAATGATGAAAACCTAACTAGGCAAATTTCTTCTGATGTGCAGAAATCTAAATTTTCTGCCGAAATGCGTGTTGTGTTTGATACTAAAACTGTTTTAGCCTCAAGTCGTAAAGACGTTCTGCCCCCTCATCAAATAAATTCTGTAATTTACAAATATAATTGTGGCTGCAGTGCCAGTTACGTAGGCAAAACAACTCAAAGACTTAGAATCAAAGAGCATCTAAACTTATTTATAAATGGAACTTTGTCTTTGTGTGTGTGTTTGTGTGTGTGTGCGTATCCGTTACCTATAGACTCCGAAATGGCTGAACCGATTTTCTTGAAAATTTACACAGTTGTACTATAAGCGTCTGCGAGTGTTTTTAGCTAGGGTTTGTATCGAGGTACCATCGATAAATATCCAAAATCGATAATAAATATCGGGTTATAGAAGGAGTGGTCCGATTTTAATCAAATTTGATACACTCATAGACAAAGACATAAGAAACGATATTCAAAAGTCTAAAGTTTGCAGTTCTTACAATAGTGCAGAAAATCGATAATATAGATATATATATATATATATATATATATATATATATATATAAGGCAAGTTGTTTGTGTGTGTCGCTGTTTATCTGCCTGTATGTCTGTATTTTTTTCAGTCCTATAATTTTAGTTTTTGCTTCGTGTTTGGCTCTAGATAAGTATAATTGTAGTTCTTAGTCTCAGCCATGATACCATTTACTCAGAGGACTTATTTAGCCTCCAAAATTTAGTTTACGGCGAAATAACCTATTTGATATCGATACCAGGAAATCAAAATTTGACTTACATCCATTCATCTTTCTTTCAGTCTAGGGTTTCGTTTTTAACTGGAAACAACTATTGCTTTTTAGTCTTTCGTGCCAACGTCTAAAGAGTCTGAGCTTGAGGACCATGGATTAGTTTTAAAGCTTTCATTACACCTGAGCAACGCTGGGCTATACTGCTAGTGTTCCAATAAAGCTCAAGAACAATGACTGGCAACAAAACGAACGTGGTCCACAATAAGTATATTTCCTCAATATGTGAACACTTTTAAAGAATAGCAGGTGTGCCATGGACTTTGATGTCAACTGAGTTCCCGTGTTGTCCAATTCACATTCACTTTTTCATTTGAAGGTGCTGTAGTCTGTTTACATCAGATCATGCATACCATCGATGTGTAAGCAACGAGAGTGTTTGCTGGGTCGTGCTGTGATCAGTCTCTGGCAATTCTTTCCTCCTTTCAGTCATGGAACATTTTTCACAATTCTTACATTTTAAGTTCTCCCAATAAAAATCATGGATAAAAGGAAGCGAAACCGGTTGTTATATATATATATATATATATATATATATATATATATTATCCTTATTATGTCCACTGATATAAAAAATTATAACTATTAATGCAAAAATTAATTTTTAAAATTCTTTTTATATATATATATATATATATATATAAACTTATTTATAAACGGAACTTTGTCTGTGTGTGTATGTGTGTGCGTGTGTGTTTGTGTGTGTGTGTGTGTGTGTCCGTTACTTATAGACTCCGAAACGGCTGAACCGATTTTCTTGAAAATTTATACAGTTGTACTATAAGCGTTTCCGAGTGTCCTTAGATAGGTTTTGTGTCGAGGTACACCCGATAAATATCGAAAATCGATAATCGCAAAAATCGTGTTATAGAAAGAGTGGTCCGATTTTAATCAAATTTGATACACTCATAGACTAAAACATAAGAAACGATATTCAGAAGTTTCAAGGTTGCAGTTCTTACAATAGTGCAGAAAATCGATAATATATATCTATAAAAGGCAAGATGTTTGTGTGTGTGTGTCTGTTTATCTGCCTATACGTTCAGTATTTCTTTCAGCCCTTTTATTTTAGTTTTGCTTCGGGTTTGGCTCTAAATATATATAATTGTAGTTCTTAGTCTCAGCCATGATACCATTTACTCAGAGGACTTATTTAGCCTTCAAAATTCAGTTTACGCCGAAAAAACTTATTTGATATCGATAACAAGAAATCAAAATTTGACTTACATCCATTCATTTTTCTTTCAGTCTACGGTTTCGCTTTAACTGGAAACAACTTTTGCTTTTTAGTCTATCGTGCGAACGCCCAATGAGTCTGAGCCCCAGGAAGATGGATTAGGTTTAAAGCTTTCCTTACACCCAAGCAACGCCGAGCTATACTGATGGTATATACATATATATATATATATATATATATATATATATTTAAACTTTGACGTTGCCTGAATTTCATAAGATGTTTATGAAAATTATGAAATACCGGATTTTACAAGCTTTTAGTTATTCCTCGTAGTTTTTTGATGAATTCGATCTTCATCAGCCAGAAGTTTGGATTGCATTCAATTTTGTTGTTTTCATCTCTGATCTTAAGCGCTGTTAAGAAAATCAACGTTAGTTTGTATCTCATATTTATTTGAATATATATATATACGCATCGTTCATTCAACAATGAATTAGAACACTACCAGCTATTGAGCGTGTATAATGATAATATGCATGCTAAAAAGTCTGCTTTATTCTACCGAGCGCTCGTTGCTCAGAGGTAGAATCTCCGACTGACGCCAATTCGGTTGGGTTTCAATCCTGGGTAAAAGGCAATTGGCTGTCTAACCGTACTGATGAGCTGTTTTACAGCGAAACAGATCTGTCTGCGGATGATTATATATATATATATATATATATTGGTTGTTTAATTACAGTGCACATTTGTATTAAAACGTGTTCAATACAATTATGTTGTAAAGCTTTTGAATATTTTCCATTTCTAAACGAGTTATTACGCGACCCAGGTTTCTACCATTGGTGGCGTCTTCAGGAGATTTTCAATAACTGATTTTAGTGTTTACTGTGTTTTTTTTTTCACGTAACGGTGTTTTTTTAAACGCACACGTGGCAAGGAATTTGTAAACGCGCAAGTTTATAATTACAAGGAATTATGAGGTTTTCATCTACGGTTGTATGAACCTAAGATGTATTTTTTAGTAGGGTTACACTTAGTCATAATGTCTGTTCCTTCATTTGATAGTTCGTTTCTGTTTGGGAATAGCATAATCTCTAACTTTTCTTAATGGCCCTGTCTATATATTTTACCACCGTTGTAAGGCTGTTTTTACTATACTCCACGTTATGTCTAGGTCTTTTCGTTATTTTGATTTTAATTTCCACACGTGGCAAGACAATTTTGTACGTTTTTTTTAGTTTTTCTATCAGTTATTAAAAATCGCCTGAAGGCACCACTTACGGTAGAAACCTAGGTCGCATAATAACTCATTTACAGATGGAATATATATATATATATATATATATATATATATATATATATTAAAGATCACAGTGAGAAAAGCCGTGAACGTTTTCTTAAAGCGTAGATTTATTGTTATTATTATTAATAATATTACCTGCTTCTTCTTCTTCTTCTTCTTCTTCTTCTTCTTCTTCTTCTTCTTCTTCTTCTTCTTCTTCTTCTATGTACTTTCAGGACGTAGACGATCATGGTCTTCCACGTCTTCCTATCCCTGGTGGCTCTTTGCACGTTTTCTCTGTAACGTCTCTCAGCCACGTTCTCTCATCCACCTGCTCAGGCTCTTCAAATTTGTGATCCGCTGCTTTCCTCTGTCTCTTTTACCTCTATCTGGCGTCCACTATCTACCCCCGCTTAATCATGGCTTTCCACAATAAATATATGAAACAATAAATTAGTTGCAGAAAAAGCACTCAAGTCCATAACCGAAACAGCGGAAAGAACAGCTAATTGGTTATGGATCAAAAGAGAGAGTTCCTGGATTCCAAATTGTTAGCTAAAATTCCCCGAAATTCTGCGTCTAAATTAATGTTTTGAACGAGTTCATGTGAGGTTCGCCTCTAAATGGAAAGTGGCACTGACTGTCGCCAATCAGAAGCATTTGCAAGGTTTCGTACTGGGCCTAAACGTAATTTCCCAGTGTCTGACAGCGCTTAGCGAGGGTGGGCCGGAGGCTCATCATCTCTGGTCCGGTCGGCGCGCTGAGGGGGGTATGATGACATCACTGACGACACCTTCTAGCGCCCCCATTACGGTGCGTATGCTTGAAATCAGTGTCCATAATTGTATTTGTGTCGCTACACGTGTTTCGAGTACAAAGCTGACTCTCTTCAGGCGAATAAACTTGTGACTTTATACTTCGAGATCTGTTTGTCTTTGTGACAGCCTAAAATAACGTGTATCTATATAGATTAGTGGTCGGTGAGCAGGTCAGAAAGTTCACATGCCTGCTTGTTTGTTGTTCTTTTCACACTCTTTCGTTAAATATTTTCCGTTCTGGGAATCATTCATCTTTCGCTGACCATAATTGCAGAATTTGATTTCGTTTTTATGATTCAAAATTGTTTTCAGTGATTTTGATTCAGTTGTACGTGTGATCTTGTCCTTTTTGTTGTTTGCGAAATACTATTTTCGTAAAAATCATTGTTGTACATTTCAAAACGTGAGAAAATCAGTTATTATTAATCGCTTGAAGATACCGGAAGGTTGAATACTAGGTCACGGAAATAATTTGTTTTGAAATGAAAGATATTCAGAAGCTCTACAATATATATGTATTGAGTACTTTTAATACATCTGTGTACTGGTTTCATTTAAATATGACCCCAAAAATGATTATCAATATATATATATATATATGATTCATTCAGGTGTCAGACAAATATTGTAAATGCTGTAAATATTTTACTCGTATTTTTCTTGTAAGAAAACGATCGAATTCCATTTTGAATAATTTATACATTTACTATGTATCAAGATCAGGCATCTTGTTCACATATAAAAAAAAGGTGAAAAAGAAAAAAATAACAAAAGCATCTTGTCAGTGACTTTAAACAGATGATGGGTAAGTGGCTTTGAGTCTTTTGTTGAAAATTCAATTTTTTGTAAAGATTCCTTCCGTTTCCCTACAAATTATGGCGTTTCTTTAACTTCTGGTCATCAGGTTGATTTGTGTCAACTGGGTTCATTTCCCAGTTATGTTGGTGCACCAATAGAAGCCCATTGAACCCCGATTCTGCACTTGACGTCTCTAGGATACCATCTAGATTAACCTTCGATATACGTAGTTAGGTTGACGTATTGTGGTGACCGAATAAAAACATACATTTGCTATTTTTAATATGAATCAAGTCGATATTATTTTTTAATCATATCACCCCGAGCAAGGCGGTAACGCCACTGGTATGCAGAGGGCTACGTAGGAGTGAAGAGATTGGAAAAGAGAAAGCCGGAAACCGAATCCTAAACAGGGAACAAGGGTTGAGCCTAATCACCTGTTCAATAGACGAGGGTAGCGTGTGAACCGGGCGATAGTGTAGTCTATCTACTCCAATTGAAAAAAAGATTGGAAAAGAGAAAGCCGGAAACCACATCCTAAACAGGAAACAAGGGATGATCCTCTTCACCTGTTCAATAGACGAGGGTGGAGTGTGAACCGGGCGATAGTTTAAGCTATCTACTGCAATTGAAAAAAAAAAGAGTGAGAAGATTGGAAAAGAGAAAACCGGAAATCGTATCCTAAACAGGGTACAAGGGATGAGCCTCTTCAGGTGGTACAGCAGATCAACACTTCGTAGATTTGTAGACCTCGGTGATGCTTGGGAAATTGGCCTTGTGCAAAACACAACCGAAGTTCCCACAATTTAAATATCAGATTGTTGAAAAGATACTGAAATCTATTATAGCGGGTTATCCATTCTTTTCCAGTTTATAGTGGGAGTCCGATCTAGTAAAGAGTAGTTGTATATTGTTGCAGATTAACGGAACATGGCCTTGCTGTAGATAGCCCACTATAAGTCATAAAATGATTATAAATCAAGAAAATCAAACTGAGTTGAAAAATAACATTTTATATATACACATATCAATTAAGGTTTTTATAATTAAAATAATCCTTTAAATATGAGTCCAACAGACGTTAAATGTTCATGGCAATAAAATGCTGAAAAGAGAATTAATGCTTAGGAATGTGGGAGCGTCTCTGATGTATCCGCTCCTTGGGTCAGTAAGTAGTTTTGAGACAACGAAGGAAGAAAGGAGAGGTAAAGGGAGGCGAGCATAGTAAGCCGCTTGACTTGGTCAAGGGAGATACTAATTACTCTCGTCTCTCTCGAGTCTGACTGGAATTGTCTGCGTCGGTCTGTTTGTCGATGCTTTCTGTATGGGCTTTTTATATCTCCTTTTTTGATCACAGCAGATCATTTAGTAATTCATACTTCTATTTGTTTCTGGGCTTCCCATTGGCCGATAAATAAAATTCGCGTAGGCTCGCGAACTGGAATTTAATATTTAATTATTTTTTAGTTTTCAACCGGAATATCTGCGCGAAGCCGGGGTGCGCACCGACGACTTTTGGTCATTTGCTTTTTGGTCGTGAGAGTGCAAACATCCGGTCCCTCCCTTTTGCTCGATAAAATGTTTCGTTTGTACATTAAAGTAAAGATTTATTAACAGAATAACAAAATTGTAAGAAGAAAAATATAAGTGAAATTTCGTTAACTGAACACGATAACACATTTGGGAGAAGAAAAATGTTCATTGAGAAAATGCGTGTAGTTTTGCAGTGAAAATTGTTCAAAGAGAAATGGATATATCTAAAATGTCCACAGAAATTAAGAGTTCATGGTTTGATAGTAGCAGAATGTAAAGTCTTATATTTTTTCCCTTTTTCGGTAGGTTGGCGAAAGGGCGAGAAAGAAGTTAAAATAAAGAAATTGTCCTGTTGTTGTTGTTGTTTACTTTGGCGGCGTGGAGTCAAAATGAAGGTAAGAAAATTTGAATGTAAAGGCGAGACGTGACTGAGTTACATTGTGACGAGATGCTATCAGATACCACCCCCCATTCTGACTCAATTTGATCGGCCAAGTGATGTCGTTTTAAGTAGTAGATTTGTCATGTGACCGGCTCCAGCGGGCATTTTCTTCTTTAGGTCTGAAAAAAAATTTGAATAACGTCATATATCAGTTTTCTATTTCCTATCCAATCAGGGTCCAGAATTTTACTTTTCACACTGACTTGTGAAATTTACTTTTGTCTGGGTTTTTCCAAAATGTTTTTAGTCGTTTGGATTCGATTTTGCGGGTGTGCAATTTTTCTCTGTGTGCTTTAGTTCACTGTTGGAAGATATAGGATCCGTACCCTATTGCTTACTGATAGGCATTAAATCCGATTCAGAATTTACAAAGTCACCTTACTTTCTGGGAATGAACGCATTACCTGCCGTGATCAACAGTTTGAACAAAGCCACTATGCTTAAACTCCCGGTTTTGTGACTTTATAATAGCTCAACCATCAATTCTCAAATAGCAAGACACACTCGCGAGTCTTGGGTCATTGAATACTGCTGTCACATCTGGTCAGGGGAACCTGCTATTCATCTCAGGCTCCTTGACAAAATCTAACGAAGAATCTCTAACGTAACTGATCCCGAACTGGTAACTCAACTCCAGTCACTTTCTCACCGATCTAATGTGCATTCCCTCTGTCTCGTCTGCAAATATTTTCACGGCTTCTACTCTGATGAGATTAGTTTCCTGATGCTCCCTACTCTATGAATTTACTCGAGCTACTAGACTGGTGCTAAGCTCCATCCTTTTACAATGAAACCAATCAAATGTAGCTGCTCTCATTTCTCTCCTGTGAAATTCGCTTCTATATCCTTGTTTCCTTAAAAGCTACAATCTCTAAAACTTTAAATGCAATGTCAATTGTCATCTCTTATCTTCTTGACTCACATCCTTTCTCTGACAACCCTTGTATCATGTTCTTCTTCCTTTCCATTCCACCCTCATGCAGCCTTCTTCACACCTGTATTCTCATCCTTTTCTTACTCATTCTCTGACTTCCCTGTATACTTTCCTTATTTTCATCACACACATCTTCTGTAACCAACTGCGCAGCGTTGGCTGTTCTGCTTTGCCTGGGGTGAAATTATTAAAAACAAAAAAATACGGTATGGTTTTCCGGCAGTTTTCAAGAAAGAGGATAAAACTAAGTTACCATTCTGATAAATCGACCTTAAAGAAATTCAAACTCGGGTTTCATGGTCGAAAAACTGGACTTCTAGCTGTCAGTCATGAGCTCCTATTATTCTAGTAGCTAGTTGAACAATGATACAAGATTTTTCGCACAGGGTAATGACGACAGTAAACTTGAGTCATGGAATCGTTTGCGGGATATTTTTTTAAAATCGTGTCGCTGCAAGCAAGGCATTTTACTGCCAGTTGTGCAGGGGGTTACATAGGAGGAATGTTTAGGAGTGAGATGTGCAGGGGGTGTCAGGAAGAGAGTAGGTGAGGGAAGAGAGTATTGATGAGAGTGGGGTGGACGAGGAGGAATGTTATGAGGAGTGAGAGGTTGCAGGGGGTGTCAAGAAAAGAGTAGGAGAAGAAAGAGATTATTGATGAGAGCGTGGTGGACGAGGAGGAATGTTATGAGGATTGAGAGGTTGCAGGGGGTGTCAGGAAGAGAGTAGGAGAGGGAAGAGATTACTGATGAGAGCTGGGTGGACGAGGAGGAATGTTATGATGAGTGAGAGGTTGCAGGGGGTGTCAGGAAGAGAGTAGGAGAAGGAAGAGATTACTGATGAGAGTGGGGTGGACGAGGAGGAATGTTATGAGGATTGATAGGTTGCAGGGGGTGTCAGGAGGAGAGTAGGAGAGGGAAGAGAGTACTGATCAGAGTGGGGTGGATGTAGAAAAACATGAGAGAGATGATGTATGTTAGTGAGACAGGAGATGACTATTGACTTTACATTTAAATTCTTGGAGATTGTAGATGTCAGGAAAGCAAGTAAACGGAATAGAATTCCACGGGCGGGAAGTTCGAGAAAAGAAGCTGCTGGAGAAGAATTTGCGTTTACAATTTAATGGCTTCAGAGTAAAAGGGTGGGACCTAGTTGCTAATCTTGTGGCTCGAGGAAATTCGTATATAGGGGTTGATTGTAAATAGGCTTGTTCTTGACGTTCTCTTTATAAGTGCAACGGGAGAAGATCCAAAGCAATGGTGATGAATCAAAAACTCGGTGTAATATCCATTTTGACATTCTAATGAAGACTGTGAAAGGTGTGCGTATTGGAACAGTGGGCAAGATAACTTGAGTGTTAATAATTCTGTCCTTAATTTCTGTTCAGTACAAATTTAAGGAAAGTCTGTGTTACGTTAGACATTTATTCTCGCCAGAAATTATCTAACCCATTTATAATTCTACCACTGAAAATGCATTGACTATTACTGTCACATCGGATCTAATGCGTCTGCTATATATTTTGAGACATTTGATAAATTTTAGGGAAGAATCTGCAATTTTATTGTTCTGATCTTGTTCTTTTTTTATTTTTTTAATAAGCGTTTCACCCCGAGTAAGGCATTTCACTGCCACTACTGCGCAGGGGGCTACATAGAGTGGAGGAAGGATGATTAAATATAGGAAATGTCAGAGGGTGGGTGATAGGCGGGTAAGGATACCGAGAATGGTTAAATATAGGAAATGTCAGAGGGTGGGTGATAGGCGGGTAAGGATACCGAGAATGAGGGTTGGGTAGATGAGAGTGTTCAGAGAATAATTGGGAGTTAGTGTGATAGGAGTTGTCTATTGACCCTACATTTAAACACCTGGAGATTGTAGCTGTCGGGAAAGCAGACGTGTGGAAGAGAATTCCACAGGCGGGAAGCGCGGGAAAAGAAGCTGTTGGAGTAGAAATTACGGTTATATCTTACCTGTTTAACTGAAAAAGGGTGGGACCTAGTTGCTAATCTAGTATCTCGTGCAAATTCGTGCTTAGGCGGCACCAGTGATCTGAGTTCATCAGAGCAGAAGCCATGAAAGTACTTGTAGAAGAGGCACAGGGAAGCCACGTCACGCCGGTGAGAGAGTGGTTGCAGCCGGTTTGCCAAGTCAGTATCAACCACGTTACAGATTCTCCTTTGCATTTTGTCAAGAAGCCCAAGGAGAGTAGCAGGGGCACCCGACCAGATATGGCAGCAGTATTCAATACATGGGCGGATGGTAGATTTGTATATGTGCAGGATAGAATCAGGCGGAAAACTTCCGGGCTCTGCACAGAGAGCCGACTTTCATAGCGGCGGATTTGGCAATGGATTCAATATAGTCATTCCATTTGAGGTCCGCCGAAAGTGTAAGGCCAAGGAAGCGTAGTGTTTCACTCTCTGGGAGAGAGTTCCATGCTAATGGGAGGTAGATGCGATTGTCTATGGTGGTTAGTTGATAACACCTTCGTTTTAGAAGCATTGAAATTTACTAGCCATTTCCCCAGGCCACTACGGATTGCAGGTCCTTTTCAAGCTCGCCAACACAGGGTTTTTGATCGAGGCGAGAGTAGATTGTGGTGTCAGTGTCTCGGTTTTCGTCCCAATGACGTTATGAAAGTTCTCTGTACTTATTTCATAAATATTTTTCTTTTAACACCATTTTACGAATTTAAGCGCAGTAAATAAAATAAGAAACTTCATTCTGGTGTTGAAATGTCTTGATGTGGTCGTAAGTTCTATTCTAATTTTTTTTTCTCTTGTACTTCCCCCTCTTCCGGTTTCTGACTCTCCAATCAGATTTAATCTTTCAAATTTAAATGCATTAATAATCGTTATCTGTTTTCCTGATTTCTGCTCTTTTATTTTTCTCTAACAATGTTTTCTTTTGATCTTGTGTCACATTGCATCTTAGTGGCTTTATTACCTTGATTGGGGGTGAAATGATTTTAAAATTCTTGAGGAAAAGAAAGATGGACGTCACGCGTATCCTGCAAGACACACATTTTTTATTATTTATTTTATTCCTAGAAATGTTATCAGGGAAAGAATATATCATTGCCCGTCTGGCACGGACCTAGCTTGTTCATAAAAAAAAGTCCTGCGAAAAATATAAGTTGACAGATGTTGTATTGTTAATTGTCATCTTTTGTCATCTTGATACCATTCTGACTTATTGTTCTCTCCTTATAACAACCTTTATATTTTTTCTCATGTCTTTTCACAATCAGTAACCCCTTACGTCTCAATGGATCTATTGACTTGCTCAGAGGGAACTGATTAAAAAACAAAAACAAATATTCATTAGAGAATCTTATATTTTGATATAAATGTTTTTCTTTTCTTTATTTTTGTTATTCAATTTAAGAAATCTCTCCTGAATTAAAAAATGACAATTATCCTCATCTTTAGTTGTTGTTATCTCAAGTATCGGCCGCTGTGATGTTCGGCCTTCAGCAGGTGTATATCGATCCGACTAACTTACAGAAAATTTAAAACTGAAACCTTTGTTTCATTTACGATTGTAGATTGTTCTCGTTCAAATGATCATGCCTATGGATATCTGGTCTCTTTCTTGTTCATTACAGTTCAGTTATTGTTCTATGCAGTCTTTCTGAATCCAAGTACACTCCTCTATCAAAGGGTTAAACTTGCAATTAATATGTCACCAAATTCAAGAACCAACACTTAAATACATTAGGAATAGTCCTTTGCAAAAATAGAATTCTCCAACAGTCATAGGCAGAAGAAATGGTGGATAATACATAGTTAACAACTTTTTGTTGTTTCTAAAACTGATGACCAATGACCATGCATTCGGTTTTCTTGCAATTTATTCCTCGTCCTTTCTTGTCACTCTCTTCAGCTACCTTCTGTAGGAGGTCTTGTAGTTTCCTTAGATATATCTAAACTTATTTATAAATGGAACTTTGTGTGTGTGTGTGTGTGTCTATGTGTGTGTGTCTGTTACCTATAGACTCCGAAACGGCTGAACCGATTTTCTTGAAAATTTACACAGTTCTACTATAAGCGTCTGCAAGTGTTCTTAGCTAGGTTTTGTGTCGAGGTACCCCCGATAAATATCGAAAATCGATAATCGAAAAAATCGCGTTATAGAAGGAGTGGTTCGATTTTAATCAAATTTGATACACTCATAGATAAAGACATAAGAAAAGATATTCAGAAGTTTCAATGTTGCAGTTCTTACAATAGTGCAGAAAATCGATATATATATATATATATATATATATATATATATATATAAAAGTTTATGTGTGTATCTGTTTATCTGTCTGTATGTCTGTTTTTTGGGGTTTTTTTTTCAGCCCTTTTATTTAAGTTTTTGCTTCGGGTTTGGCTGTAAGTAGGTATAATTGTAGTTCTTAGTCTCATCCATGACACCATTTACTCAGAGGACTTATTTAGCCTTCAAAAACGTATTTGATATCGATAGTAGGAAATCAAAATTTGACTTACATCCATTCACTTTTCTACGGTTTCGCTTTAACTGGAAACAACTATTGCTCTTTAGTCTTTCGTGCCAACGTTCAAAAGTCTGAGCTCCAGGAATATGTATTAGTTTTAAAGCTTTTATTACACCCGAGCAACGCCGGGCTATACTGCTAGTTAAAAAAATAAATTAGAGAACGAGTTAATGATATTATTAACAGAAGGCGTATTTCTAATCGATACTATAGGGGTAGAATGGATAAACGCACACACCCTTGAGACCTCAAAGAAGCGCGTTGAATTGTTCCGAAGAATTCAGCGCCAAAGAATTTGCTTAGCTAAATAACCTAAATTTGGAATAAGCAATCTGTTTAATTCTATATAAGAAAAAATTTCTTCAGGCAAAATTGTTAAAATACAATATGAAGTGAAGATTAACATTATAAGACAAATCGATTTTCAATAAATAACTTGTATATTTGTAATTTTGTTGATGAATAGACACTAATGTACTAAAAAACTAGAAACATAGCCTGACAACGAATCCCTGGCGACACAAAGAAGAAGAGACTATTGGCGAAAAATGTTTATTCCTACTATCGTTGTTGAATGTTCTAAAGTTGAGTGTTTAAAAGAAAAAATTAACGGACTAGGGTGTATTCTTCTTCTTCTATGTGCCCTGTCTCTGGAGGACGTAGGCCATCATGGCTCTCCACGTCTCCCTATCCCTTGTGGCTCTTAGTATGTTTGCTTTTGTTGCTCCTGGCAACAGCATCCTTCTGTAGAACCACATTTCGGCCGCTTCCAGTTTTGTCCTCATTTTCGATGATATTGTCCAGCATTCACTGCCGTATTGAAGAACTGACATCACGTAGCAGTCTAGCACTCTTTTCTTCGTTTCTCTTGAGACTTTCCTGTGTGTTAGTATTTTGCACATCTTCTGGAACGCGTCCTTTGCCATGCCAATGCGCCTTCGGATCTCCGTGTCGCACTTTCCATCTTCTGTCAGAACACTTCCAAGGTACTTAAATTTTTGTACTTGCTTGATTCTGTTATCCCCCACCTGTATTTGGCAATTTGGGTTGTATCTTTTGCTGATGACCATGCACTCAGTTTTCTTAAAGTTTAATGGTCGTTAATAAAAATAGACTTTATCAAATAGTGGATATAAAAAATATAACAATTATGTGTATATCTTTATATATTTCGAAATTATTATTTATATGTTTCCTGTCGAACTGTAGTGGGAAGGGACTTAACTCAAATTAAATTAGAAAATTTATGAGTGATTACTTCTCTTAAGTTTGAAATAAGAATGTTTTCAACTTTCAATGGTTGTTAAACATAGAAGTCAAAAATGATTATATTGCTAAAGAATTAGGAAAATAATTGTATCATTTTTCACAGAGAACAGACGGGTTTTTTGAAAATAACTTTTTATGACGTTTTTTTTTTGTTTTTTTTTCACTGTCTAACCACAATGGTCAATAGGACGCAAACAGTGCAGGTTGGTTAGAGACATTGGATGAAGAAATGAAATATTTAGTTTTAGCAAAGAAAAATGTGAAAAAAATTAGATAGAAAAAGAGTAAAGAGAAAGACGAACCTGTTACAGGGGGTGTCAGAGAAAGAAACAAAAGAGAGATGGAAATACAGGTGTGATGACAATTGCAAAGGCAAAGAGAAAAAAGATATACAGGGTGATATGGAAAGACTGATGCGCAGGGGGCTACATAAGAGAAAAAGATTGGATAGGAGAAAAGTAAAGAGAAAGACGAACCAGTTACAGGGGGTGTCAGAGAAAGGAGCAAGAGAATGATGGGAATACAGGTGTGATGACAGTTGCAAAGGTAGAGAGAAAGGAAAATATATACAGGGTGATGAAGAAAGAACTGGAGTTAAGTGGATAAGAGATTGTTATTGACATTGCATTTAAATTCATGGCGGTTGTAGCCGTCAGGAAAGCAAGAATATGGTAGAGAGTTCCACTGGCGGGAAGTGCAAGAAAAGAAGCTGATGGAGTAGAATTGCCGGCTACATTTGGTTGATATAACTGTGAATGCGTGGGACCCAATTGCCAGTCTAGTTGCACGAGTAAGCTTCTGTGGCAGGAGCACCAGTGACTTAAGTTAGTCGGAGTAGAGGCCATGGAAATATCTCTAGTACAGACATAAGGAAGCCACATCACGTCGGTTAGAAAGCGGCTGGAGTCGAACCGCCAAGTCGGTACCTATCACATTAATGATTCCCCTCTGGGGCCTGTCAAGAACACTGAGATGAACAACGGGGTCGCCTGACCATATATGACAGCATTATTCCATGCAAGGAATCATCGTGGTTGACTGGGTTGTTCACACAAGATCACTGGAATACAAAAATATAGAGAAGGATGTTCTTTGCAAGAGAGGCAGACTAAATGTGGTGGCCACAGTTTGGCTTGATAGCCAAGTTTAACTTTGAAAAATAAGTGTAGTATGCCTTTCTGTAGAAGATAATTGTTTTTCGATTTTCTTTCACTGTGAAAGTACCGCGTGATTAATAGAAAACGTTTGGGTCTTTAAGACATTTTTGAAGTCATTTTCGATTTCTTTTAATTGAAAAGGTACAAGCAATAAGTGAAAGTAAACAAAAGTTCTTCCCTCAGTCCTCATCATGAAAAAATAAACACACACTTAAATACACTTACATTTCCTTTTTTATAACCAGTTGTTGTGTTTAGGAATTTAGTAGGAAAGGATGACACGAACATAGGACTTGTAACAACAAGATATATTAAAAAACAAGAATACAGAAACAGTAAGTCCGAGTGGAAACCTCCTCTCAGCTGTGACAAATAGTCTATATATGTCTACTCCTTGGCGTCTGTCCAGCGTCTGCGCATATAGAGCCTAGCCGGTATTTGTAATAAACGGAACAGTCCATTATAGAGGGGTTCTACAACAACAATTACACAATTGTTCACACTTATTATATTATTTAATTATCCTCCATTACCCTAAACAATATATAAAAAATGCTGCTATGTGCAACAGAAAAAAGATTTCTGGAAATGTTTTGTGGCTATGAAAAGGGCAGATTTTAATTCTTGCCTTTGCAACCGTCCTCATTGCTGAGCTGATTCTCCAGTTACAGATCCTGCATAACATAGTCAGCACCAAATTTGTATTTTGTTCAAATCATAGTTGTCAATTATATTATTGAGAAAAGAAATCCTATAAAATGGATTTCCAAAATTCTTGATGTTTCCGATATAATCACGGTTTCCACCATCAATTGTCCAAATATGTCTGAAGGTCTGACTTGTGGCTATATGGAGATGGTTAATGCTTTTTGGTTCGGTAGTGCTAATAATTATTTTTGTTATTGTTGTATTGAGGAAGTTAGTCGGAAAAGAAGACACGAACGCGGGACTTGTAACAAGAAAAACAAGAATACAGAAAGGGTAAGCCTGAGAGGAAACCTCCTCTCAGCTGTGACAAATAGTCTATATATGTCTACATCCTGGCGTCTCTCCTGTGTCTGCGCATACAGAGCCTAGCAGATATTTGCAATGAACGGAACAGTCCATTGTAGAGGGGTTCTACGCCAATACAGTCAATATTTGCTTACAGTGCATTCTTTGTACAAGCACAAGAAGGAGAAACATGTTTTAAAAGCAGAATAAATAGGCTTGCAGAGAAAAGGATCTACTGGTAGCAGATATTAGCCAACAACCTTAGTTAAAAGATCAGATTGTCTAAATGAAGTTTTCATGATTTTCAATTTAACAAGCGTGAACATGTGATGCACCTCCTAAAGCTTATAAAGAAATTTAGCATGAACTTTGTGGGCCAAAATCTATGAAACAAGTAAACCTTCCAGAGAGTTCTAGCAGTACAGAATCGCATAGTAAGAGTGCAGCATATTACAAATCAATATTTACCTTTCAGCTACTTGCACACATTCCAAGCAAGGAAATGAGTACAACAGAAGTTATCAGCTATTTTCAGACGTGGCGCATTTTTTTTTTAAACAGAGAATCCGGCTACACGAATAAATGATTTCAGAACTTCACATAGAAAACTGTTCTCGAACTTGGGGCAATTTAACACAAATTTAGAGCAAACTTGGGGCTAATTTAACACAGATTTATCAAACAAATTTATCACAGACAATCTTTTATTGTCAGGTCAAAATCAGTTCCAATGTTTTTGTGCAACCCATAAAAAGAATCTGTAATGTGATAGGTCCCGAATTGGCAGTGCGACACCAGCCGCTTTCTCACCGGTGGGATCTGGCTTCCCTCTATCTATTCTACAAATATTTTCATGGCTTCTGCTCCGACGAATATAGGTCACTGGTGCCCCAACCACAAGAATTTACTCGTGCAACCAGACTGGCAACAAGGTCCCTACCCATATACAGTTAAATCAACCAAATGTAGCCGAGAATTTTAATCCAGTTGCTTCTTTTTCCACACTTCCCGCCTGTAGAACTCCCTGTCATATATTTGCTTTCTTGACGGCTACAACCTCCAAGAATATAAATGCAAAGTCAATGCACATCTCTTATCCACTTGACTCCAGTTTCTACATCACCCTGGTGTATTTTGTTCTTTTCCTTTCTCTCTACCTACGCAACTCTCTTCACACCAGTGTTCCCATCCTTATCTTGCTCCTTTCTCTGACACCCCCTGTAACTGGTTCGTCTTTCTCTTTGCTCTACTCCTATCTAATCTTTTTCTCTTATGCAACCCAAGGTGAATCAGTCTTTCTACATCACCCTGTATATCTTTTCCTTTCTCTCTACCTTTGCAACTGTCATCACACCTGTATTCTCATCCTTCTCTTGCTCCTTTCTCTGACACCTCCTGTAACTGGTTCATCTTTCTCTTCACTCTCCTCCTGTCTAAACGTTTACACTTATGTAATCTCCTGCACATCAGTGGCGGTACCGCTTGCTTGGGGTGAAAAAATTGAAAAAAGTGTAACAGCCAATTTTATTTATATAAACATGTGTGTCCTTTAACAGGATTCTTGAAATTCTAACTGAACTGGCTGGAGCATTGATTCACCATATCCTGCTATTTCGTATTACAAAATGAGTCATTCAACGATGAGTTCTTACATAGAAAAATGCGCATATGAAAATTAATAATCTTAAGATTATATTAAACCTGAAGAAGAACAGAAAATGTTATTAAATCTGGAAAAGTAAAGGACAAGATACACTAATGAAGTAAAGATAGAAATTTCTTACTTAAAATATCGCATTCAAATTATATTTTTAACTGCAATATTTTAACTAAGATATATCTTAATATTACATCTCTAGAATATCTTCTCCTTTACTTTTCCAGGTTTAATAACTTAACCTGTTCTTTTGCAGGTTTAATATAATCTTAAGAATATTACTTTTTATGCACGGATTTTTCCATGTAATCAATGATCTTTCCAGGCACTGCTATTAATTTAATATTAGGTAGTCCCAAATGTTCGTAAACACTTGCGAAATGGGTCTATCTGGTCCAGCACATTCGAGATAAGCGATGAGTTCAGAAAAAGCAAGAGACACCGTCAGTTCCAAAACAAGATCGATTCGGCAAGAAAGTTACGTTGTGCGTTTGGTGGAACTTTGAAGGAATCGTGCATTTTGAGTTGGTTCCGAATGGTCGTGCCATCAGTGCCGAACGTTACCGTCAGCAACTTGAGCGGGTCTACGAAAAGTTGAAGCAAAAGTACCCGGCTCTGATCAAACGAAAGCGCGCTTTGATGCAGCAGGACAATGCCAAGCCACACACCGCCAGGAAGACCAAAGACAAGTTTGAAGAGCTGGACGCCGTTGAGGTTCTGCCACATCCAGCCTACAGTCTTGACTATGCTCCATCTGATTACGGCCTTTTTCGCTCAATGCAACACTTTATGAAGGGCCACCGATTCGACTCGTTTTATGAAGTCGATGAAGCGTGTCAAAAATTCTTTGATTCGAAGCCGGCTGAATGGTATTTTGACCAGATCCGAAAGCTTGCAGATTGATGGCAGAAAGTCTTGGAAAATGATGGTCTTTATTTTGAGCAATAATTTTTGTTGTTTTTGCGAGTAAAATTCCAAGTTTTTGCAAGTGTTTTCTGGTAACCTTAGATTACTTGGGGAGTAAAATTTCAAATTTTTTCAAGTGTTTACGAACTTTTGGGACAACCTAATATAAACGTGATCCTGAAAACTGCATTCAAAATTATTAAATGAAAAATGTATGCAATTCATTAAAAAACACAATTAAAAAAATTGATTATTTATAATTATAGTTAACTATCCCAACAGACCTCAAGTGGAATGACTACAGAGAATCCATAGCTAAATCAGCTGCTAAGAAGGTCGGTTCTCTGTGTAGGGCCAGGAAGTTTTTCATGTCCGAAAAATCCTGCACATATATAAATCTATTACCCGCCCGTGCATTGAATACTGCTGCCATATCTGGTCGGATGACTCTCTTATCCACCTAGGGGTCCTTGACAAAATCCATCGGAGAATCTGTAATGTGATCGATCACGACTTGGCAGCTCGGATACAATTACATTCCCACCGGCTCAATGTGGCTTTCCCGTGTCTCTTCTACAAATACTTTCACGGTTTCTGCTCCGATGAACTTAGCCCTCTGGTGCCCCCTATAGATGGATTTACTCGAGCAAAAATATTAGCAAATAGGTCCCACCCTTTTACTGCGACCAATAAAATGCAAACGTAAATTCTACTCCCTCAGCTTCTTTTCTCGCATTTCCAGCCTGCGGAATTCCCTTCCATTTACTTGCTTCCCCGACAGCTACAATCTCCAAGAATTTAAATGTAAAGTCAATAGTCATCTCCTATCTCACCAACTTGCATCCTCTCTCTCATGCTCCTTTCTCCGTCCACTCCACTCTCATCAGTATTCTCATCATTCTCTTACCCACTTCCTGACGCCCCCTGTAACCTGTCACTCTTTTTCATAACTTTCCTCCTATGTAACCCCCTGCACAACAGTGACAGTATAATGCCTTGGGGCGATCAGTCAGTCAATTGAGTGCCATACGTGATACACGCTTTGGGGGATCATGTCTAAAAAAAGACATAACAGACATGTATTGCATTATTATGTAGTAATAAGTGGGGGGCAGTTTATTACTTCATAACAATATAAAGCTGATCCCCCACTTTACGCCCAGTAGAAGCCCTAATCATATTTCCAACTATTATATTCAGTCAGTCAGTTAAGTGTCATCCGTGATACACGCTTGGGCGATCATGTCTCGAAAGAGACATGACTTGCTGGGCAGAAGATTATCCCGCAGTAGGTTGCGATTGCTTTCTCCGGTAGACTGGTTGCAAGCCAAGGCTATAGAACCCAGTCTGTCCTATTATTTAACCCATAACTGGAGGGAAGAGACAGATTAATACCTATTAATACGATATGATTATAAAAAAAGATATTCTGATAAAATGATAAGTGTTAAGTAAGATGTTATTAACAAAAATGATAGATATTATCAGAATTTAATGGTTGAAAACCTCAGGCAAAAATATTATGCAGAAAAAAGTTATAAAGAATAAGATTTATTACTAGAAGCGTTAGTCAGTCACTCACTGATAGTCTTATATAGTTAGTCTTCTTTTTTGGAATTCACATATTTTGATGTAAATTTTTTTTCTACTGAACCAATTTATTTTCAAAATCTAGCTAAGGAGGCGTTATATCAAACTCGGTAAACTGCTTGAAATTTGGTTGAGAGCTGAATTATTAGCAAAACTTGAAAGCTGCCTAGATTCACTCAATGTCTGACTTAAAAATATGATTCAACTAGCAGTATAGCCCGGCGTTGCTCGGGTGTAATGAAAGCTTTAAAACTAATCCATGGTCCTGAAGCTCAGACACTTTGAACTTTGGCACGAAAGACTAAAAAGCATTAGTTGTTTCTGTTGTATATCGATAAACAACAAACACGCATATATATAAAAATATAAGTTGTATTTTTTATTAATGACGATGAACCGTGTAGCCTCGGGAACAGAGAGTGAGAGAGCGCGCTTCTACTGGGTTGACGGGGGGGTCGTCGTATCTGTTGCTCCTCTGGTCTGGTCTGGCTCTCTCGTCTGCCTCTGTCTGGTCTCGTGAAATCCGTGCGCCGAGGTCTTTTTATAATCTCCAAACCGGGACTTCCGATTTTTGCCTCGCCCACGCACGCCCACGTAATTCTCAGAGACACCTGTTCTGTTTGCCTCTGTCCATTTCTGCTACTGCCGGAAATAAGGTCAAACAAACATCCGTTCCTTTCAACGACCGGAAAACAACCCCGCTTGCATCAGCCTTCTCTCGGGTGGGACCAGATTGTTATATTAAATTTCCAGTTAAAGCGAAACCGTAGCTGAGACTAAGAACTATAATTATACATACGTAGAGCCAAAACCCGAAGCAAAAACTAAAATAAAAGGGCTGAAAAAATACAGACATACAGGCAGATAAACAGACACACACATAAACATATTGCCTTTATATATATATATATATATATA
>JBBBDQ010030580.1:0-21636 GCA_037127315.1 Ascarosepion bandense
TCCTCGTGATTATCAGTTTTGATAAACCCCTGTCTATCCTGTTCCTTTATTGTCATTTTCCTCATTTAAATTTTCTCTTTCACCCCCAGTAATTCCATGTATCTTATTGGCATCATTGCCATCTTCTGTCTTCCTGAAATCTCTTCTTTTATTGTCCTTTCTTTTCACTAATGTCTTCTCATTCTCTTTCACTCCCAGTAACCCCTGGTATCTTAGTGGCATTATTGTCAATACTCAGATATTGATAGCTGTTATCAGTCACAACTGTAATACTTTTCATTTAAGTTTTCGGTTCATATGCTGACCTACAAGTGAACATGTACTTGTAATATAACAATCTGGCCCCACCCGAGGAAGTGATGCAAGCGATGGTGTTTCCCGTCTGTGAAGGGGGCGGCAAAGCGACAAGACAGGTGTTTGTGAAATACATCCTGTCGAGGCCGGAGCGGATGTCGTTTTGACCTTATTTCCGACAGCGGCGGAAATGGCTACAGAGGCAAACAGATCAGGTGTCTCTTAGAATTACGTGGGCGTTGCGTGGGCGAGGCAAAACCGGAAGAAAAGTCCCGGTTCTAGAAGACTATATAAAGACCTCGACACACGGATTCACCAGCAGAGAACGGCCAGTGGAAGCAGAGAAACACCACGGCAAGAATACACTCCCGTCAACCCATTCTATGCGCCTCTCACCCTTCCGTTCTCTATTCCACACGGTTCGTCGTCAATAATAAAAATATAACCTTATATTTTTATATATGCGTGTTTGTTGTTTTGTCGTCATACGGCGATATATAACATACGCAAATTGGTGCCCAGTGACTTGCTGTTTTAAGACAACAACAACAACAAAACAGATAGATACGAGCTTGGTTACCACGGCGACAATTGAAATTCGACGGAATTAAAAACAACTAGAGGAAGAAAAAGAAAAAGAAGACGAAAATAGAAAGCAGCCGGACGACCATAGACATCAACGAAAGGTAGGTGACTTTTGATTCGATCTTGTGTGTGTTCTGCTCTTGTTCATAAGTCTAATTAAAAAAAAAAAAAAAAAAAAATGGAACAGCATACTTTTGCCGATTTTGTTCAAGGTCTGACCCTAGAATTGAGAAATGTGGCTTGTTCGGTGTCGAACACTTTAAGGGGAGAATCTTTTTTTAAAAATATACAGCCATTAGCATGCAAAGAAGATGGTGGTTGTAGTGCTTGGTTGGAGGATATGGAGAGGTATTTTAGAGTTGTGCGCGTGGCAGAAGAAGACAAGTGTCAGGCAGCTCTTCTCACAACAAGGGCAGCTGTTGGACACTATGTATATAGACTAATCTCTAAGAACCCACAACTCACATGGAAGGAGTTAAAAACTTCTTTAAAGGAATATTACGGATTGGTTTTAGACCCCGACGCACGGTTAGTCGAATTAGTGAACATTAAGCAGGGTAGAACAGAGGGGGTGCAGGACTACATGCAGAGAGTAGTACGCCTAGCGGAGGGCGCATATGTTGGGGTTGACGGGAGGAATGAAGTTGTGACAAAACAAGTTCTAGGATTTTTCATAAAAGGTCTAAGGGATCGGGAAATAAAGATGGCAGTTATGAAGGATGAGCCACAAACACTAGAGGCTGCCTATCAGAAAGCGTTATCTGAGTTGAGATGGAAAATTCGACTCGATGCAAACTCTGAAGAGGAGCCTATGGAAATTTGCCACTCTCGGAGACGGGTACCGATAGAAGCCGTAAGCCCCGCTAAATCTAATAATAATAATGATAATAATAGGAATAAGAACAATAGAAAAGTTGGGACTCGTGAGCGGGAGAGGAACGGGAGCGTTGTTAGGTGTTGGAATTGTGGGAAAGAAGGCCACATAGCGAAATTTTGTAGACGCGCCCCGGGAAACGGCAGAGGTCCGTTCGTGTGACGCCCAACGAACGGAACAAGACGGTACCAACGCACATAGTTGGTAATATGGGCGCGCCAAATTCCATCTTTATTAGAATAGAACGTAGACCTTATAGGGCATTGGTAGATACGGGAGCAGAGGTATCGGTTATAAGCTGTAGGGTATTTAAAAAATTGCGACTGGGACTTGAACTGCAAAAGAGGGACATTAAACTTCGAACTGCGAATGGATCCCCGTTATACGTTGAAGGCCTTTGTCGTCTACAGGTCCAGATAGGAAGTAAGTCCATACCCCATGATTTTTTATTGAAAAATCTCAATAGAAACGTTATACTTGGCCGAGATTGGCTGATGCAGAACGGGGTGAGAATGTATTTCGATTTGGGGGCATTGAAGATTGGTGAAGAATACGTGGCATTAGAGGAGGATGTTCATATTTCCTCTATTGTTAGGTTAGCTCAAAAAGTAACATTAAGACCTCAACACCTGCATGCTTGTCTGGGATTAACCAGGCTGAGAAATGGACGTGGCAAAGAATATGAAATCGAACAGCTGAGTAGTGGATATGTTAGCAACTTATGTGGTATATCAGTAGCCAACGCAGTTGTAAAAATGCCAAAGTCTCGTAAGTTTCAGTTGCTGATAATGAATAACACTAACCAGACAATCACTTTGAGACGGGGGTGTCCGCTGGCTAAATTGGAAAGAGCAGGTAATATTACTGAAATTACTATGCCCGATAAACAAAATAATAAAAGTCCTGATGTAGATTTGGAACAGGTACATGTGCCGGAGGAATTCAAGCCTGAAATTAACAAATTGCTAAAAAGAAATAGGGACATGTTCGTTAGTGACGACAAAAACCTGGGCAGAACCGATACTGTGGAGATGCGTATCGATACTGGAACGCATGAGCCCATAAGAAAACGCCCATATCGCACACCCCTCAAACAAAGAAAGACAATGGATTCAGCAATCGACGAAATGATGCAGGCAGGTGTAATTGAGAGATCCAATAGCCCGTGGGGTTTTCCAGTAGTTTTAGTAGAGAAGAAAGACGGTGGTAAGAGATTTTGTGTAGACTTTAGAGCACTTAATAAGATTACAAAGAAATATACTCGACCTCTTCCTGTCATCGATGATATACTGGCATCACTTGGTTCGGCAAGGTACTTTTCGAAGCTTGATTTAAAATCAGGGTACTGGCAAGTTAAGCTTCATGATGATGACAAAGAAAAAAGTGCATTCACCTGCCACAAGGGTCTGTTTCATTTTAATGTTATGCCATTTGGACTTGCAAACGCACCCGGCATCTTCCAGGAATTAATGTCAGTTGTTTTACAGGGACAGGAAGATTTTGCTCTGGCATATTTAGATGATATTCTGATATTTTCAAATACGGTGGAAGATCATTTAAGACATAGACACAGTCTTGAGTAGTCTACGTAAGCACAACCTTAAACTGAAGCCAGCTAAGTGTGAGTTCTTTAAGAAAGAGACCCAATACCTGGGGTTCAAGATAAGTGAAGAGGGAATACAACCAGACCTCAATAAAGTCAAGGCTATAAAGTCAGTTTCTACTCCAACCACTGTTAGGCAAGTAAGAGCTTTTATTGGGATGACCTCATACTATCGCCGCTTTATTAGAAATTTCTCTGATATAGCCGAACCGCTGGTCAATTTGACAAGGAAATATGCACGATTCCAATGGGACGATGCTTGCCAAACCGCTTTCGATACACTAAAAACGAAACTCGCGGAGATGGTAACACTAGCCTATCCCAACCCAAATAAGGCGTATAGGTTATATACTGACGCATCCGATCAATCGATTGGCGCATGCCTATCCCAGGTGGTGTACGATAAGGAAAATAGGAAGGATGTAGAAAAACCAATTTATTTATTGTCCCATAAATTAAGTGACACACAAACGAGGTGGTCAACTATAGAGAAAGAGGCTTATGCCATACACTATGCTCTTCAAAAACTGAATCACTACCTGCATGGCGCAACATTCACGATATACACTGATCATAGGCCCCTGGAGCACTTACTTAATTCGCCCATACAAAATAAGAAGATACAGACTTGGGCTCTGAGCATGTCTGGCTACAATTGCAGCATACAGTATCTTAAGGGTAAGGATAATGTTTGCGCGGATCTCTTATCACGCGCTGTTGATGTGAACGAAGACCATATTGCTTCTCCAGTAGATATAGATGATAGAAATTACTTGGTTAGTGTTATAAACTCCAACCTAATGGAGCCGGAAGAATTAGCAGCCCATAAAAATGTCGGAAATTCATCAGAGGCACCCGAACGGCCCACATTGAAAGGAATAGACATAATCAGGGAGCAAGAATCAGACAAAAACATCTTAGACCTGAAGATTAGATTACGAAATGGTAGGGCTACCAAAGCAGAACAGAAGAGATATATAGTAATGGATGAGGTGGTGTACTATTTGTCTCAACCTGATGATGAACCCCTCATCAGGCTGTATGTACCATCTCACCTTAGAAAAAGGGTGCTAGTTCAATACCATGATGACAGTGGCCATATGGGGGTGGATAAGACATTCCACTCAATAAAACAAAAGTATTTCTGGCCTTGTTTACTTAGAGAAATAAATGATTTCATAGGTAAATGTATCCCGTGTCAGACAAGAAACCTAAAGAGGCAGCAACCCCACATACAGGAATGTGACTTCCCTCCTTTTCCTTTCGCAAAGGTTGCTTTAGAATCCAGTGATTCGGATGACGAATCCGGAGCGGAACAGACCGACTTTCCAGTGCACAAAAATCGACACCAACGTGTGGAATCAGACGATGAGTCTGATGTTCCATTAATGGAGCGTCGCATCATGACGCGACGTAAAATGGCGAATAAAAACGTGTCAACTATTGATAGTGATGATAGAATCGGTGGTATAAATAATGTTTCATCCACGTTCGAGGATGATTGCTCAAAGTGCGAAACGTCTGGATCTACTCATGTAGATCAGGGTTTTTCTAGGGAATCACCTAGCAGCGAAGATGCCCAAATGAGGCAAACGTCTGTTGGGGCAAAAAGCACGGATAGACCTGCAGATTCCACAGTTGATCGGAACAAAAAGAAAGAACAACTGAAAAGTCTTGTAGACTTATTGGCTGATATGCTATAGGATTGGGAAAGAAAGCAGTGGGAGGATTAACGATAGTTTAAGTGAAATAGTTAGGTCACCTTCCTTATAGCAAAACATGCGGAAGATACGAACTAAGGAATTACGAGTCACGGGTCCATTTTTTTTAGACTAAATTAAGATAGATGAAACCTCTAATCCTCCACAAGTAAATTGCATGCGGATTAACGTTGGAATCAGGGTAATTTTCTTCGTTTTCTATTGAACATTTCTCGGTCAGACTATGAATGATATGTACTGCAGATAATGGCAGTTTTTCTGTGTTCAAACATAGTATGTTTGAAATTAAATTAAATTAAATGAAGTTACATGTGTAACAATAAACTCGAGCGGAAACACGCATGGTATTGGTCAAAGGTCATTTACTCGATGTCAGTTTAGAAACTGGGGCGCGGTTACCGCCTATGATCATATGGTCGTGCATCGAGGCGTCTACGCGTATGGACAGAGTCGAGAAAGGAAACGAACATTGAAAGTTACAGAAACTTAAAAAAAAAAAAAAAAGAAAAAAAAAAGAACAATGAAACATCGAGTTGGGAGAACATTATCCTCTGTATAAGTCCCAAGTAATTCTATCATCACTTTTGTGGCAGTCTCACTCATTTTGGCTTCCAACACTGCATCATGAAGCATACGCAAGAGATTCTGTGTTTTTTTGTACAGGAAAATTCCACAATGGACACGAACATTGTTGGGTTGCCGATGTAGGCTCCCCTATATTTTTTTTTGTTGTTTTGTTTGTTTCGGCGTGCACATGTTTTGTTGTTTCGGCGTGCACATGTTTTGTACAATTGTCGGGCTTGTGTGGCATGGGGGTGTGTGTGAGGGTGTTGCGCTTAAAATGTTCTTAGGTGAACATTTTGGAAAATGGGAGGGCGAGGAGTGTAATATAACAATCTGGCCCCACCCGAGGAAGTGATGCAAGCGATGGTGTTTCCCGTCGGTGAAGGGGGCGGCGAAGCGACAAGACAGGTGTTTGTGAAATACATCCTGTCGAGGCCGGAGCGGATGTCGTTTTGACCTTATTTCCGACAGCGGCGGAAATGGCTACAGAGGCAAACAGATCAGGTGTCTCTTAGAATTACGTGGGCGTTGCGTGGGCGAGGCAAAACCGGAAGGAAAGTCCCGGTTCTAGAAGACTATATAAAGACCTCGACACACGGATTCGCCAGCAGAGAACGGCCAGTGGAAGCAGAGAAACACCACGGCAAGAATACACTCCTGTCAACCCATTCTATGTGCCTCTCACCCTTCCGTTCTCTATTCCACACGGTTCGTCGTTATTAATAAAAATATAACCTTATATTTTTATATATGCGTGTTTGTTGTTTTGTCGTCGTATGGCGATATATAACATACTAACATACTCTGTCTCCAGCTTAGTCACTTATTTCTGGCGATCATTTTCTCATGGCTCAAATGTTGATATTTTATGTCATTTGTCAACTGTAATTCCTTTCAACTTGTTTACTTGTTTTGCTGACTTATGACAGCTTTTCCACATGCTGACCTACAAGTAAACACCCACTAACATCACCATCTCACACCAATAAATGCATGACTCTTACCATGAATAGCAATAAACTTATTGTTATATTTATTCTCTTTTTTCTGTAATTTCTACTTTATCACTCATTGTCACATATTAACTGGTGACCTTCATATTTCCACTATGTTAGTAAATTAAGAGTAAAGAATGATTATTTGTCAAAGTCATTCTATTTTATTTTATATTCTTACTGATAATCAACATGCCATCTATCCAAAGAAATAAAAGCACCAGGTTATTTACAAGAATCAGCTATTTTTTTATTATTTTTTAATCAGCCATCCTTACTTGTCTGTTAATTGGTAGTAGAGCCTATGAGAAGTGAGTGGAGTGGGTACAAATGTTGTTGTTTTTTTTTTTCTCTGGATCTCAGAAAATGTTAGAAAATCATTGAATTACAAATAGATGAACTTAGATAATTATTCTTTGATGAAGAGGAATGCACCCAGGACACCTTTATTTCAATCACCCTTTAATTAAATATTCAGGAAATTACCTCCCACTCCTTAATTTCAGCTGTACACATTCTAGAACAAGGTATCTCATTTAACTATTTAATAAAAGGGGTGGTTAGAATAAGGCTGTCCCACTTGTATTTTTCTCCAAAAAAGAATGTGGAGCAAAGATGAAAATAAACATCAAATGACAAAAAAATGATTTCTGAGTTGGAGGATTGTACATCCTTCCTGTTAATAAATTAATGCTTCGAAAATAAATATTTAACATTTTTTCAACCAATTGGTTGCATTTCCACCAACAATAAAAATCATGCTTCATGATTTCTTTGAAGGGTATTTAAGTTTCTAAGGGGACAACCTAGAAGAAGGAGAGACAGGTGGTGACAGTTCATGATAGTGGCACAGCTTAAAAGAAATTCACTTACTCATTCACCCATTTTCCTCACCAAGCTACATGACACTTATACTTTTCTTCTCACTTTCTCCTTTACCTCTTTTTCTCACACATACACACAAAAAAATCACATTTCTTTTCATCTTAACAAACAACTACAAACAAAGAGCTGTAAGAACTTTAACACTTATATACAGTAAGAAAAAATTAGTTTTAAATGAAATGGAAATAAAAATACTTTATATTTTTATATTCAAACACCTTTTTTGCCTTTGTCTTTGTTGTGGGTTGATTCAAATCTACAACAAGAATAATCATCCCAGCCCATCTATTTGAAACTTAAAGGTATATGAAACATTAGAATTTATATTTTTTTGTGAGCCTTTCATTTTATGGGATCCACAGTAAATTAAAAAAATGATTGCTTAATAGAGATATGAAGGAGACCTAAGAGAAATTGTGTAGTTTGTAATCTAATAAAATTCCTCTCATGACTCTGGAACCCATAAGTTACTGTGTGTAAGCAGTTACCTGCCCTTGCTGTTACTTTTCAGACACAGGCTTGTAATTTATCAGCCATTGCACTTTTTTGCAAATTCTGGCAATTTTTTTTCTTTTTTATAATATTCTCTTTTGAATATAAAAAAATCTTAATTTTGCATAAAATAAGATGAAAATAATACATGCAAGCAACATTCAGTATTTAAAAAAAAATAGATAGTGTTTTTTTTTAACACCCACCCTAAAATTTTACACTTACTGTTGGTTCATATTTCATCTCTTCAATGTAACTCTTTTTCTTTTTTCTTTTTCTTTTAAATTCAAATGACTCTCTGTTACTTTCTCCCATCTGTTCTGAAAAATTCTAATTTGGTGTATTCATAAAGCTTGCAGTTTCTGCCTTTTCTTACTGATCAGACAATTTGCCCACATAAGAACTTTACTTTTCTCTTTAATAAGTTGTCATCTCCTTTCTTGATTTTTTTAATGTATTTATGTTATGGGATACATATTTTTTTTATTAAAATAAGCAACAGGAAAAAACAATAGAACATTCTAGAAAAATTGGATCAAAACAGCAGTAGAATTTAGATTACATTTTTATATTTCTCAACCAATCAGCTAAAAACTTAGAATAAGAACATGCTAGAAAAATAGGCTTGGAAGTAAATTAACACAAAAATATTTAGGCCCCAAAACAAAAATGTAAAATAATAAATCTGATTGGTCAGTAAATGTTTTCACACCCTAATGTTAGGAAGATTAGTTGATCCCCTATTAATGTATATAATACACACACTGTTAGAAAAAAGTGCAGTCACCAAGCAGTCACCAAGCAGGCCATTAAGTCCGCATGCCACCGTATACTTTGCCGGCCATGTCATTTCTTCCATGCCAAAAGTTCGTGACCTCGCTCCAAGGACCTTAAAAAGAATAAGCCAACGATTTTTTTTTTCAGCAACGCGACACGCTGCTGCCAACTGAAACACACCAAATGTAAGTAGGAAAGGCTCATTTACAGACTCTGCTAATGTAAACTTATACACGTTTCTGGACAAAAATTAACTTCTTGCCAAGTTTATATTTCTCAAAAAGGCAATTTTCGAATCATGTATTTTGTTGGTTTCTACATACCATTTTATTTTGTGACAAAATAAATTGTTTGTTGTTGAATGTCTGTTGTAAATTATTCCTTCACTTTGCGCGATTGCAAAATAGAGTGTTGTATTTGTGGGGGAAATAATCAACATACAACCCAGCAAATACCAAATCCCCCACAATGTATATATTGGGATGTATATGTGTGTGTGCATGTAAAAGTTCTCAGTACCCACTTTTTCAGAATTAATGGCTTGAATACTGTTGTATCATGGAATGAAGAGATACATAGAGAAATGTAGATAAGCTACTTTATTAACAGAATGCTACAACCAAGATGTACAGAAAATATTTACAGTCTCTTGCAGTAGCAGGTGTTACTTCCCGGAGTTTGTGATACTGACAACTCCCATTCTAAGCGCATATTGTCTTTTATATATCCGGGTGACCAGATGTCACATGGTACGAGCCACAATACAACAAATACATAATAGGAAACCATTTTTCATTAATTATAAATAAAATTGAAAAATATGTTCAAAATTTCACATACATCTATGAGATTGAAGCAGTAAGTTCATAGCCAGATCTGAAACTTTCATTATATAACATTCAATTTTTGTAATAAGTATTCGCAACCAAATTAAGTGCATTAACAAAGATGATTATGTTGAAAAATAGTTGTAAAAATAAATGCTTTTCATATCATTAAGCTGTGGACTTATGATATACCTCTCTCTCTCTATCTCTCTCTCTCTCTCGATATATATATCTATATAGCATAATGATGATCCATGTATACTGTCTTAAAGAGCGTTCTTTAAGACTATCTTTAGTTTTTCAAAGTTTTAAGTTTAGAAAAATATTCACCAAATTAGCTAGAAAGTCAGGTAAAGTTCAGAGGACAATGTGACACAATTTAATGTATAATAAACGAAAGTGAGTAAGTAATTTTTGTTTTTATGCAAATTAGTATTTAAATTATCTTAGTTGGAGATTGATTTATGGATTATATATTTTTAATAACACGAGTTTAAGGATTTAAATGTTCAATGTTTTAACATTTTTGTAGTCATGTATATTGGCTTAGGAAAGGACTAATTCTTTCAGGAATAGAGATTGTAAAGAAATATGTGTTCAATCACAAATCCATTGTGAACAGTTCAGTAGGTAACATAGTAATGAAAACAGAGACAAAAATCAAATCTTCCCCTCACAACAGCAGAAACACTTTTTCACTCATCAAGTTCCAAAAATCACACTAACTTGTAAGCCAAAAGCAACGGCCATTATTCAATGAGCGATTTTTCTAATTGGCCACACCAGACAAGGAGTAAAGACTCACTAGCATAACTTCTGATACTGATAGCAGCTCTTTTTGAGCTACTGATTTTATTTTTTTTTCTTCTTCACCACATTTTCCATCGTAGCTTGGTTTGACGAGGTAATTTCTTTGCTACAGAGATATTGGAAAAAATCTGAGAGATAGATTTATATTTTGGTAAGATATAATAGTGGCACTCACAACAATTTTCCTTCTAAGTAAGATACTTTCTATTTTAATAAATATGGTATTCTTTAGATCAAGGTTATGGTGGAATTTATTTCTACATATGACTAATAAATTTGATAAATTGTTGTGTGTAAGAACCTTTTTGTATTCATAAATACATTATTTATTTTTGTATTCATAAATACATTATTTTAAATTTCTGCAAGTTTCCTCAATATAAAAAAATATAAAAGCCATCACTCAATCAGTTTTGTTTATTTAGACATTGAATTGTGTCACATCATGTCTGCCATACTTTGCCTGACTTTCAGCTAAATTGATAAATATTTATGAGCATTTCTAAACTTAAAAATCTTGAAAACCAATAATATTTTTGTTCTTGTATATAAATCAGTCAATCAGTTAAGTGCTATACTTAATACACACTTGGGCAATCATGTCTTGAAAGAGACATGACTGACTGGGCAGAAGATTTTCCCACAGTAGGTTGCCATTACTTTCTGCAGGATGGGGAAGCAGTGAATTAATACCTTTCTCAAGGGTTTTTGCACATGCAACGAATTCAACTGGAATTCGGACACAGCTCTCGGATTTCTTATTCTGAGTTGATACCCACTGCACCACAAAAAATGAAATTCTTGCATTTTCCTCAGCGGATGAAACGTGTCAGCTAATATAAGTTTTCCTTTCATTTTTAAGAGAGAGAGAGAGAGAGAGAGAGAGAGAGAGAGATGTTCCTTATATTATCTAAAAAGTAATAAAAAAGATATTGTGTTCCCCCATGTCAACTAGGGGTACACCTATTGTCTGGCCCTCACTCTTTCCATGTTTATTAAACAAGAGTCAAGGATCATCCTTTCTTCTCTGTTTAGAATATGGTTTGCCAGTTCTTCCTTCTTCCATGGCCATAATGATTTAACTGTCTTAATGTTTTTGTGATCAGACAAATCAATGGTTGCAGCTTTTTGTTACGAAGGTATCATGTTAGACTTTTTGAATTGAAGTCCATTGCTCAACTGATGATGAGGTTTTATCAATGTACAGTTCTATGTTAACAGTTTATTTTCTCATAATTCTCATTTGTAGAACTCTTTTATGGATTCATGATTTCCAGACAAATTTAATCTTCAGAAATCTAAATCCAATGTCAATTGTTCTGTGCGTGTATGTGTGTGTGCATGTCCATTACCTATAGACTCCGAAATGGCTGAACCGATCTTCTTGAAAATTTACACAGTTGTACTATAAGCATCTGCGAGTGTTCTTAGCTAGGTTTTGTGTTGAGGTACCCCCAATAAATACTGAAATCGATAATTGAAAAAATCAGGTTATAGAAGGAGTGGTCCGATTTTAATCAAATTTGATACACTCATAGACAAAGACATAAGAAACGATATTCAGAAGTTTCAAGGTTGCATTTCTTACAATAGTGCAGAAAATCGATAACACATATATATATATATATATATATATATATATATATATATAAGGCAAGATGTTTGTGTGTCTGTGTCTGTTTATCTGCTTGTATGTCTGTATTTTTTTCAGCCCTTTTATTTTAGTTTTTGCTTCGGGTTTGGCTCTAGGGAGGTATAATTATAGTTCTTAGTCTCAGCCATAATACCATTTACTCGGAGGACTTATTTAGCCTTCAAAATACAGTTTATGATGAAAAAACTTATTTGATATCGATACCAGGAAATCAAAATTTGACTTATATCCATTCATTTTTCTTTCAGTTTACAGTTTCACTTTAACTGGAAACAACTATTGCTTTTTACTCTTTCATGCCAACGTCCAAAGAGTCTGAGTTCCAGGACCATGGATTAGTTTTAAAGCTTTCATTACACCCAAGCCACACCAGGCTATACTGCTAGTATATATATATATATATATATATATATATATATATCAAAGAACAGAAAATTCACCACTTACTTGCTATCTAGGTTTCAATTATGCTGGTTTCTTCAGGCAAAGTACTTTGCTGGAAGACACCAGTGTGGTCGAAATCTAAGTAGCAAGTAAGTGGTGTGTGTTTCATTCTTTGACATATTGTTAGCTCTGCATATTCAGTTTGTTTGTTTTAATTGTGCATTTAGCACTTTTTTTTTTATCTACCATCTGATGTAGACCATCTGCTGGTCTACATCTTGTGATATATTTCAAAGAGTAATTGAAAGAATATTGTTAGGCAAGGTGATTATTTACGAAGATGATATAGGGGTAAGAGTGAAGGCCAAACAAGTTTTAAAACAAAAAGTGGATCAAATATTTTCCATTGAAAAAGGTTGGATTGATCAGTAATAGAAACAAATATAACTTTGATTGCATAAACCTGGCATATTTGGACTACCAAATATCGAAGACTGGTATAGCATCTGACAAAAGGTTAACAAAGAAGATTACGGAGGTAGCGATTCTAACCAATAAAAAGGAAATTGGAATCTTTTTAGGTTTGATAAATATTTAGAGTAGATACATCCCAAAATATAGTAAACTAATTGAACCATTGTCAGAGTTGCAGAAAAAGAACACAGTTTGAATGGACACAAAGACAAAATAATGCTTTATGATACAAAAAGCAATTATGAAAAAGAAACCTATAACAAGAATGTTTGATCCTAAGAAAGAGATAATGTTGACTATGGATGCAAGTGAGAAAGCAAGTGCTGCCATCCTATCACAAGAAAATCATCCAATAATGTATTTATCTAGCAGATTGACAATAGCAGAGATAAATTACTCAGACATTGAAAAAGAGGCCCTAGCAATTGTTTGGCATATTGAGAAAGCCCAAAATTTTTTACTAAGTAAGAAATTTCTACTAAAGTCGAACCTCAAGCCGTTGGAGTTTATTTTTAACCCAAGGAAGGAGTTACTGAAGGTTATGTCATTGAAAGTTTTATGCTGGGCCATTAAAATCATGGCACTTGGTGTTGACATTGTATATGTTAAGGGAAATATCATCCCTTATGTAGGTGCTTTGTCGTGATTATGGTTTGTAAAAGGAACAGACGACGAACATGAAACTGAATAATTCAATTGAGAAGGGATGGATGCACTTTTGGTTAACAAGTTGAAAAATAAGACCAAGCAAGATCCAGTATTGAGCAAGATCCAGTATTGTGCAAGATCCAGTATTGAGCAAGATCCAGTACTGAGCAAGATCCAGTATTGAGCAAGATCCAGTACTGAGCAAAATAACAGAAAGAATAAGGAATAATACGTAGCACAATAGCAAAGCAGTTATTTAAGCAGATGCGGCATAAGTTAACAATTGAAAATGGAATTGTATGCAATGTTGAGGTGATAGTAGCTCCACAGACATTAACGACAGACATATTGAGAGGTGTACTCAATGATGTACATTGTGACGTCATAGGGACATGCAGAAGATTAAAATTACAAGCATGGTGGCTAGATAATGCAAAGGATATTGAAAAATTTTTTTTATAATCATATCGCCTCAAGCAAGGCATTTTACTGCCACTATTTTGCAGGGGGTTACATAGAAGGAAAGTTATGAAAAAGAGTGACAGGTTATAGGGGGTGTCAGGAAGTGGCTAAGAGAAAGATGACTGTGGCCATAAAATGAGGGATCAGTTTATATATTGATTGTAATGTAGAATTGATCACCCACTTTATATCCACATTATAATAGTATAGAATTTTTTTTTTAATAATCATATCACCCCAAGCAAGGCATTTTACTGCCACTGTTTTGCAGGGGTGTTACATAGAAGGAAAGTTATGAGAAAGAGTGGCAGGTTATAAGGGGTGTCAGGAAGTGGGTCAGAGAAGAATGAGAACAATGATGAGTGGAGTAGACAGAGAAAGGAGCATGAGAGAGAAGATGCAGGTTAGTGAGATAGGAGATGACAATTGACGTTACATTTAAATTCTTGGAGATTCTAGCTGTCAGGGAAGCAAGTAAATGGAAGGGAATTCCACAGGCGGAGTGCGAGAAAAGAAGCTGTGGAGTAGAATTTGGTTTCCCAATAAAAGGGTGGGTCCTAGTTGCTAATCTTGTGGCTCGAATAAATTCATATAATTTATTAATAACTGTCTAAAGTGCAATGAAATTAGAAGATTCAAACAAAAAGAGCTTTATTCAAAGCCTAAAGAGGCACTAGCATGATTACCCCTTATGTCTAGCCATCTAACTTCCCAGACTGCAACCCCCTTGATTTGTGGGGAGTCCAACAAAACTTCTTGTAGCACCAAAGACGAACTGAAGACAAAAGTTTTGGCAACATTCACCAACTTAAACAAGGATGCTGTCCAGAAGAGTTGCAGGAGATGCCAAAGTAGTCTGGAGGCCGTGGTTGAAGCCAATCGCAATTTTATTGAATAAATTTACTCTTTAGTATTTTCAGATATTTTTGTGCAATTTTGGGAAATATATTTGCTAAAATGAGATGTCAATGGTATTTTCATTTTTGCTAAATTCAGACTTCAAATTATCCCTCGCTCCTTGTGTGTGTATATATATATATATATATAACGTAGCACACTTGGTATACTATCTGCTGATGAGCCACAATTATAACATCACTATGCGGTGAAATATGTATTACCCATTGAAATAGTAGTAAATCAAAAATCTTTTCTAAAATATATATATATATATAATAAAAATATATATATATATATATATAATAAAAATATATATATATATAATAAAAATACTTCCGATTCACCATGAAATAATGCGTCTGTCTTAATTTTTCTTATATATATATATATATATATATATATATATATAAGAAAAATTAAGACAGATGCGTTATTTCATGGTGAATCGGAAGTATTTTTATTATGTTTGGTCTATATGTATTTATATGCATATATGTTTAGAGCTCTCTTAGAGAGTTATCCTACCATTATATGTAAAGGATACTCCTTTGTATTCTTCTATGCCCACAATGCATGCTGATATATATATATATATATATATATATGGTGGAGAAATCTGAAAAGGTAGAAAAATATATATATTAAAATATCCTGCATCTTTTTGATAAAACATTATACTTTTCTTATTCAGATGTTAAATCTTTCATTCTTTTTTTTTTATTATTTCTTTTTTTCTTTCTCAGTCATTTAATTTTTTTTCCTTCTTTCTTCTTTTTATTATTTCTGTATTTTTTCATCCTCAGTTATTTAGTTTTTCTTCTTCTTTCTTCTTTCTTTCTTGCATTTTCAATTTTCCAACCTGACAAATGCCACCATCTGTAAACTCATAGGCACATTGTTATAATTTGGGTTTAAATAAAATTACATCATCAGTACTGAATAGAATGTTTTGCTTCATTTAATAATCAGGAAGTCTTGAATGTATGCCAGGAAACACAGAACCACATAAAGTTTTTACTATTTTTTATACAATGAAATTACAGAATTAATTAAATATGTCACCATTTTTTATGGGATGATAAAATTATCAATTTACTAGAATAGCACCTTTTAGTAAAAATAACAGGAATATTTATACATTGATAAAAAAAATTCCACTGAGAGAAACAAAACAAGCTTTCATGTATATATATATATAAATATATATATATACACGTTAAACTATTAAAAAGAACCAACAAGGTCTGTCTGTTAAATTACTAATTGTATTTTTTTTTCCGATTTTCAGATAAAGTGTTGTGTTACTCAACACCTTATCCAAAAATTGGAAACATACCATAAAAATTAAACAAAGAGACCTTATTGCTACTTTTTAATCTGTTGTGGCCTGTTAGGGTCAGGAAGAAAGACACAGAAAACAAGAAGGTAGATTTAACCAGTGTATTGGAATAACAAGAATATATATACAAAGTAAGAGTGTTAGTAATCAGCTAATAGAAGTGTAAGTCCGAACTGTGTTTCGAATGCCTCACGACTTCATCACAGCTGCATTCTTGGAAGTCACGCAGGTTAGTATTTATTGACGGAAGAAGAGTCCATTCCTGTAGATAGAGAACCATAACATAATCAAACTTATTTGAATGAATACTTGCTGCCTAAATATATCATATATTGTTATAGTGGAACATCCTGCCATCCCTGAGAATAGAATGCTCTACTTTATAAAAGATGGTAACGAGCGGTATGAATGAAAAATGTCTTAGGCAAAGATATTCACTATTCGATAGTCGATTCCGCTCCAACCCATGGCTTGCCTATATGTGTATTATTGTTAATTGTACCTTAGTACAATAAATCTGTATTTCTTATTCCTGGTGTGGAGTTCCATTCTTCAACTGATCATTTTATGCTGTATTCCTTTTCAGGATATATATATATATTTCAGTGTTTACTAAGGGACATCATGACTTCAAGTTAAAACTTATGGATTTTTTAATTTTTTATTTATTTTTTTTATTTATTTATTTTAAATTGGAGTAGATAGAGTCTACTATTGCCTGCTTCATACTCCTACCTCTTCTTTTGGATAGAAGTAGAGGCTTATGTCTTGTTTCCTGTTTAGGAAGAGGTTCCTGGTTTCTTTCTTCTCCTTAGGTTTTCATAGTAGTATTGTTATAAGCTTTTTGCAATGTGTGTGAATGGTGGCATCGTTTCTTCATTCAGAGGGTACTGGGTTGGCAGTTTCCTGGCTGCTGCTTCCAACTGGTAGTTAAGAGCCCAAGCTCTTGCATAGTGTCTTGAGAGGATGCTCTGATCAACAGTTGAATAATATCAGGGTATCTTGTAGTGCCATGTTGTGCATGGATAAATGTCCCTTCAAGTGCTTCTGGTGAGCAACCCTGAGGCCACATTATGCCTCAGTCTGCACCAGTTTCCTCCCTATATATGTTGCATTTGACAACCAACTGTTACTACTACTCTAGGCCTCTCCTTACTGAAAAATATTACTAATTATACCATCACTCCATATAAAAACTAAAACTAAACCAGTTAAACATAAATCACCTAAACCTATTAACATCTCTTTTTTGTACATCCGTGGCATCTGTACCAATTTTTGCAGCACTGAATCTTTCATCAAAGTAAACTCACCTGATATCTTAGCCCTCTGTAAAACTAATCTTGACCCCTCAATTTCTTCCTCTGATTGCTATATCCCTGGTTACCTTCCCCTCTTTAGGAAGAACTCTAATGTCCATATGCATGGAAATGGTATTTATGTCAGCAAACATCTCCCTCTAGCTAAGGTGATTTCTCTTGAATCACCTGATCATTCCTACATGTGTTTTTGTCTCTCCTTCCTAAGCTTGGTTAGCTTATCTTTTCTTTCCCTACCACTCTTCTTCATCTCCTGACTGTTCCGTACTTGACAGCGTCTCTAAAAATATAGATAAGGCCATTTCCTCTCACCCATTCACTCATATATTTGTGTTTGGAGATTTCAATGCCCACCATGTCAAATGGCTAGAAAACTCTGTCACAGATCTTGCTAGTGTCCATACCAGAAACTTTTCAATTACTCAATTCCTTATGCAAGTAGTTGATTTTCCCACACGTTTCTCTAATAACACGAATGAAACTGACTCGCTATTAGATCTCTGTTTCACTTCTATCCCTGACTTTTGCCATGTTATGCAGCTTTGCCCTCTTCGAAACTCTGATCATGCTGTGGTTTCCGTTAATATATCTTTACACATCCCCTCCTCCCAGGAATCCCAGACCAGCAGAATATCTTACTGCTACCAAAGAGCAGACTGGGAGTCATTCTGTGATTTCCTGAGTAACGTCCCTTGGAACAAAGTTTTTAGTCTTTCCATTGAGGACTGTGCATCCAAGGTCTCTTTATGGGTTAAGGCTGGCATTGATGCTTTCATCCCAGCCAGGAAGTTACAACTAAAACCCCATTTGTGCCCCTGGTTCTCCCCTGCTTGCTTGGATGCTATTAACCACAGGAATCACTTCTTTCAGCTTTGTTGGTGTTATGAACAGGGTGTTGTCTCATTACTAAAATGCCTTAATTTATAGTATGATTCATGGTCCGTGGACGAATATGTGTGTGTGTGTGCAGCACATGGTGAAAATGCATGGAACGAAAAAAAAGTAGATGTCTACTCATGATTGACTGGAAGATACATTTATTTACAAAATATGCACATGCGGTATCAGTCCCAAGTTATCGGGTTGTGTGTCACAACCATTAGGGCAGTAGAACATATATGTGTTCTTTAACCATTGACGGCCATATTCCAAGTCTGTTCCCTCATGCGTCCCACGTCTGAATGTGCCGTTGATCACATGACTCGTGTGTACCCACTTTCAGAGATGAAAAGGAAGGTACTCTGTTTGGGAACAGGAAAGGGTTAGTTCCCTTGGAATATGTTTTATTCGTCCTAACAGTTGGAGACACATGTCTGACCATAATAGGTGCCTTTTTGTCTGCCCATAATTAGTGCAAGACGATCCTGAATGATGCTAAGCTGTTGTTTGCTGAAAGAATTAAATAGCGTATAGCATCTTGTAATTTTGGCTCCAAAGACGACTGGCAGCTTTGTCAAAATGTGTTAAATAACAGCAAGTCCTCAATCTCCCCTTTAATCAATGAATTTGAGGTCCTCACATCTTCAGCAAACAAGTCTGAAAGCTTTGCTCGCAGATTCTCCACCAACTCAACATTTGATTCTTCTGGGGTATCTGCACTCAACTTTCCACCTAGAACTGGGGCTCAATTTAGTGGCGTTCACATTACTTCCTCACTAGTCTTTAACATAATTTCAAAGCTTGATCCCCATAAGGCAAGAGGAGGTGACGGAATAGCAATCATTGTTCTGAAGAAATGTTCCCCTGAACTCTCCTTTGTCTTCTCCAAACTTTACAACTACTGCTTCTCTACTTCTTGCTTCCCTGCCTGCTGGAAGTCTTCCTCTGTTGTTCCTGTATTTAAGAATGCTGGAGAACCCTCAAACCCCTCCAGTTATCACCCTATCAGCCTCCTACCAGTTTTTGGCAAAGTGCTTGAAACTATTATTAATTCTGAAGTGGTTCAAAATCTCACAGCTCATGGCTTCTTCTCCAATAAACAATACGGTTTCTGCTTCACCAGGTCTACTGCTGATGTGTTAATGACCATCACAGAGTATATATCACAGGCTCTCGATAAGAATGGTGAATCTCAAGCTATTGCACTAGATATCTCCAAAGCATGCTGGCCTAATACACAAGCTACATGGCTATGGTATAACTGAATGATTGTTTGATCTAATGCAGTCTTTTCTTTCAAATTGCATATTGAAGGTAGTTTAGAATTGCCATGCGTTCAGATGCTATCATACAAATGCAAGTGTCCCTCAAGGCTCTATTCTAGATCCTACACTTTTTCTGATCTTCATCAACGATCTCCCTGATGTAATCAAATCCCAAGTAAGCATTTATGCTGATGACACAGCAATTTACTCCTGCTTTGATAAGAAATCTGCCGATGCTGAAAAAACAAATTAAGCTGCTGAGCTTGAAAAGGATCTCCAATCCGTGGTGGAATGGGGTAAGAAATGGCTCGTAAATTTTAATGCTTCCAAAACGAAGCTGCTATCATTTAACCACCATAGACAACCACTTCTACCCCATATCAGAATAAATTAGGCTAGTCTCCCTGAAAGCAAAACCCTGCACCTTCTAGGTCTAAATATATTAGCTGACCTCAAGTGGAATGACTACATTGAATCCATAGCTAAATCTGTTGCTCGGAAGGTTGGTTCCCTTTGTAAGGCTAGGAAGCTCTTCTTGTCTCAATCTATCTTATTCATATATATAAATCTACCATCCGGCTATGCATTAAATACCACTGTCACATCTGGTTGAGTGCCCCTGCTATTCATCTCGGGCTTCTTGACAAAATCTAATAAAGAATCTGCAATGTAATTGATCCTGACCTGGTAGCTCATCTCCAGTCACTTTCTCACCAATGTAATGTGGCTTCACTCTGTCTCTTCTACAGATACTTTCATGGCTTCTGCTTTGATGGGCTTAGCTCCCTGGTGCCTCCTCTGCATGAATTTGCTTGAGCTACTAGACTAGCAGCTAGGTCCCACCCTTTTACAGTGAAACCAATTAAATGTAACCGCAATTTCTACACTAGCAGCTTCTTTACTCTCATTTCCCGCCTGTAGAATTCCCTTCTGTATACTTGCTTCCCTGAAAACTACAATGTCCAAGAATTTAAATGCAAAGTCAATTGCTATCTCTTATCTTCATGACTCACATCCTTTCCATGACAACCCTCGTATCATGTTATTATTCTTCAGTGCACTCTCATGCAGCTCTCTTCATACCTGTATTCTCATCCTTTTCTTATTCATTCTCTGACTTCCCTGTATTTTGTTTCTCTTTCTCATCTCACCTCTTCTGTAACCCCTTGCGCACCAGTGGTAGTTCTGCCTTGCTTGGGGTGAAATGATTAAAAAAAATATATCAGGGACATGCCATCAAGGTAGGCAAGGTAAGCACTGTCTACTCTGAATAAAATAGATCAGCAACTACATTTTTCTTCAGAGGCTGTTATGTCGTCAAGTATAAATGAATAACTCAACAACAGAATCAGAAAATAAATTGTATTCCGCGGAAAGATGGTTAGTATGTACAGAAGTGATTAGTAATATTTACAATAGAAAAGATACAAGAGTCCAATCCGTCATAAGATGTGTATACGTGGTTACTTCCGGTACGCCACCGGAAGTGTGACTAACTCTCCACTGACTCTCAAGTGACTCTCTACAACTCTGTACGACCCTGTACGACTCTGTACGACTCTCTAGAGAATCCACCATTGCTATATATAGCAATGGGAACAGTCCATTATTAGTCAAATAGAAGCAGCACCCTAACAGAGACACAATATCAAGGTTACTCTGATTATTACATATAAAATGCAAAATATTTTATTTTTTTGTAGATTTATTACATAAAGTTCACAAACTGCCTTTCCTGAGTAATTTCTGATGGCACATGGCTAGATATATACATACAATTTTATTAAATTTATATATTTTTAATAAAAAATAAATTTAACTATATTATGCTCTATGTTGGATTTTGAGCACTTTTTTTAAAATGCAAATGCCAGAGAAATGTGGA
>JBBBDQ010030581.1:0-36773 GCA_037127315.1 Ascarosepion bandense
ACCAACCACACTAATTATTGTAAAATGACCAACCATATAATTATCATAAAATGACCAACAATACATATTTATAGTAAAATAAACCAACCACACATAATTGTTATTAAATGACCAACAATACATATTTATAGTAAAATGACCAACCACATAATTATTGTAAAATGACCAACAATACATATTTATAGTAAAATGACCAACCACACATAATTATTGTAAAATGACCAACAATACATATTTATAGTAAAATGACCAACCACATAATTATTGTAAAATATGTTATGTTATAATGCATGTTAATACATAATTATTGTAAAATGACCAGCCACATATAATTATCATAAAATGACCAACAATACATATTTATAGTAAAATGACCAACTTTATGGTATTGTAAAATAGCCAACAATACATATTTATAGTAAAATGACCAACCACATAATTATTGTAAAATGACCAACAATACATATTTATAGTAAATGACCAACACACATAATTATTGTAAAATGACCAACAATACATATTTATAGTAAAATGACCAACCACACATAATTATTGTAAAATGACCAACAATACATATTTATAGTAAAATGACCAACCACACATAATTATTGTAAAATGACCAACCACATATAATTATTGTAAAATGACCAACAATACATATTTATAGTAAAATGACCAACCACACATAATTATTGTAAAATGACCAACAATACATATTTATAGTAAAATGACCAACCACATAGTTATTGTAAAATAGTAACAATACATATTTATAGTAAAATGACCTTTTTATAATTATTGTAAAATGACCAACAATACATATTTATAGTAAAATGACCAACCACACATAATTATTGTAAAATGACCAACAATACATATTTATGGTAAAATGACCAACCACACATAATTGTTATCAAAATAGAAAGCCAATACATATAATTATCATAAAATGACCAACAATACATATTTATGGTAAAATGACCAACCACATAATTATTGTAAAATGACCAACCATACATAATTATCATAAAATGACCAACAATACATATTTGCCAGTAAAATGACCAACACACATAATTATTGTAAAATGACCTAAAGCCACATATAATTGTCATAAAATGACCAACAATACATATTTATAGTAAAATGACCAACCACACATAATTATTGTAAAATGACCAACCACATATAATTATCATAAAATGACCAACAATACATATTTATAGTAAAATGACCAACTACACATAATTGTGTAAATGACCAACCATATAATTATCATAAAATGACCAACAATACATATTTATAGTAAAATGACCAACCACACATAATTATTGTAAAATGACCAACCACATATAATTATCATAAAATGACCAACAATACATATTTATAGTAAAATGACCAACCACATAATTATTGTAAAATGACCAACCACATATAATTATCTGTAAAATGACCAACAATACATATTTATAGTAAAATGACCAACCACACATAATTATTGTAAAATGACCAACCACATATAATTATCATAAAATGACCAACAATACATATTTATAGTAAAATGACCAACCACACATAATTATTGTAAAATGACCAACATTACATATTTATAGTAAAATGACCAACCACACATAATTATTGTAAAATGACCAACAATACACATGTTTATAGTAAAATGACCAACTACACATAATTATTGTAAAATGACCAACAATACATATTTATAGTAAAATGACCAACCACACATAATTATTGTGAAATGACCAACAATACATATTTATAGTAAAAATGACCAACTACATGTAATTATTGTAAAATGACCAACAATACATATTTATAGTAAAATGACCAACCACATAATTATTGTAAAATGACCAACCATATAATTATCATAAAATGACCAACAATACATATTTATAGTAAATGACCAACCACACATGAGTATTGTAAAATGACCAACAATACATATTTATAGTAAAATGACCAACCACACATAATTATTGTAAAATGACCAACAATACATATTTATAGTGGTAACCACACATAATTGTTGTAAAATGACCGGCAATACATATTTATAGTAAAATGACCAACCACACATAATCATTTGTAAAATGACCAACAATACATATTTATAGTAAAATGACCAACCACACATAATTATTGTAAAATGACCAACAATACATATTTATAGTAAAATGACCAACCACATAATTATTGTAAAATGACCAACAATACATGTATTTATAGTAAAATGACCAACCACACATAATTGTTGTAAAATGACCAACAATACATATTTATAGTAAAATGACCAACCACATAATTATTGTAAAAATGACCAGCAATACATATTTATAGTAAAATGACCAACCACACATAATTATTGTAAAATGACCAACAATACATATTTATAGTAAAATGACCAACCACATAATTATTGTAAAATGACCAACCACATATAATTATCCTTAAAATGACCAACAATACATATTTATAGTAAAATGACCAACCACACATAATTATTGTAAAATGACCAACAATACATATTTATAGTAAAATGACCAACCACACATAATTATTGTAAAATGACCAAACACATATGGTATCATAAAATGACCAACAATACATATTTATAGTAAAATGACCAACTACACATAATTATTGTAAAATGACCAACAATACATATTTATAGTAAAATGACCAACCACACATAATTATTGTAAAATGACCAACCACATATAATTATACTTAAAATGACCAACAATACATATTTATAGTAAAATGACCAACCACATAATTGTGTAAAATGACCAACAATACATATTTATATTAAAATGACCAACCACATAATTGTTGTAAAATGACCAACCACATATAATTATGTAAAATGTTAACAATACATATTTATAGTAAAATGACCAACCACACATAATTATTGTAAAACTGTTAACTAATACATATTTATGGTAATGTTAATACACATAATTATTGTAAAATGACCAACCACATATAATTATCATAAAATGACCAACAATACATATTTATAGTAAAATGACCAACCACACATAATTATTGTAAAATGACCAACAATACATATTTATAGTAAAATGACCAACCACACATAATTGTTGTAAAATGACCAACCACATATAATTATCATAAAATGACCAACAATACATATTTATAGTAAAATGACCAACCACACATAATTATTGTAAAATGACCATAATACATATTTATAGTAAAATGACAACCACACCAATTGTGTAAAATGACCAACAATACATATTTATAGTAAAATGACCAACCACACATAATTATTGTAAAATGACCAACCATACATAATTATCATAAAATGACCAACAATACATATTTATAGTAAAATGACCAACCACACATAGTGTTGTAAAATGACCAACAATACATATTTATAGTAAAATGACCAACCACACATAATTATTGTAAAATGACCAACAATACATATTTATAGTAAAATGACCAACCACACATAATTATTGTAAAATGACCAGCAATACATATTTATAGTAAAATGACCAACCACACATAATTGTTAGCAAATGACCAACCACATATAATTATCATAAAATGACCAACAATACATATTTATAGTAAAATGACCAACCACACATAATTATTGTAAAATGACCAACAATACATATTTATAGTAAAAATGACCAACCACACATAATTATTGTAAAATGACCAACAATACATATTTATAGTAAAATGACCAACCACACATAATTATTGTAAAATGACCAACAATACATATTTATAGTAAAATGACCAACCACACATAATTGTTATACAAATGACCAACAATACATATTTATAGTAAAATGACCAACCACATAATTATTGTAAAATGACCAACCATATAATTATCATAAAATGACCAACAATACATATTTATAGTAAATGACCAACCACACATAATTATTGTAAAATGACCAACAATACATATTTATAGTAAAATGACCAACCACACATAATTATTGTAAAATGACCAACAATACATATTTATAGTAAAATGACCAACCACATAATTATTGTAAAATGACCAACCACATATAATTATCATAAAATGACCAACAATACATATTTATAGTAAAATGACCAATACATAATTATTGTAAAATGACCAACAATACATATTTATAGTAAAATGACCAACCACACATAATTATTGTAAAATGACCAACAATACATGTTTATAGTAAAATGACCAACCACACACAATTATTGTAAAATGACCAACAATACATATTTATAGTAAAATGACCAACCACACATAATTATTGTAAAATGACCAGCCACACATAATTATTGTAAAATGACCAACAATACATATTTATAGTAAAATGACCAACCACACATAATTATTGTAAAATGACTAACAATACATATTTATAGTAAAATGACCAACCACACATAATTATTGTAAAATGACCAACCACATATAATTATCATAAAATGATAACAATACATATTTATAGTAAAATGACCAACCACACATAATTATTGTAAAATGACCAACAATACATATTTATAGTAAAATGACCAACCACATATAATTATCATAAAATGACCAACAATACATATTTATAGTAAAATGACCAACCACACATAATTATTGTAAAATGACCAACAATACATATTTATAGTAAAATGATAACCACACATAATTATCATAAAATGACCAACAATACATATTTATATTAAAATGACCAACCACACATAATTATTGTAAAATGACCAACAATACATATTTATAGTAAAATGACCAGCCACACATATAGTATCATAAAATGACCAACAATACATATTTATAGTAAAATGACCAACCACACATAATTATTGTAAAATGACCAACAATACATATTTATAGTAAAATGACCAACCACATATAATTATCATAAAATGACCAACAATACATATTTATAGTAAAATGACCAACCACACATAATTATTGTAAGTGACCAACAATACATATTTATAGTAATGACCAACTACACATAATTATTGTAAAATGACCAACAATACATATTTATAGTAAAATGACCAATACACATAATTATTGTAAAATGACCAACAATACATATTTATAGTAAAATGACCAACCACATATAATTATCATAAAATAACCAACAATACATATTTATAGTAAAATGATAACCATAATTATCATAAAATAATATATTACATATTTATAGTAAAATGACCAACCCTTATAATTATCATAAAATGACCAACAATACATATTTATAGTAAAATGACCAGCCACACATAATTATTATTAAAAATGACCAACAATACATATTTATAGTAAAATGACCAACCACACATAATTATTGTAAAATGACCAACAATACATATTTATAGTAAAATGACCAACTACATATAATTATCATAAAATGACCAACAATACATATTTATAGTAAAATATTATACACATAATTATTGTAAAATATTATTAACAATACCTATATTTATAGTAAAATGACCAACCACATATAATTATCATAAAATGACCAACAATACATATTTATAGTAAAATGACCAACCACATAATTATTGTAAAATGACCAACAATACATATTTATAGTAAAATGACCAACCACACATAATTATTGTAAAATGACCAACAATACATATTTATAGTAAAATGACCAACCACATAATTATTGTAAAATGACCAACAATACATATTTATAGTAAAATGACCAACCACACATAATTATTGTAAAATGACCAACCACATATAATTATCATAATAAACCAACAATACATATTTATAGTAAAATGACCAACCACACATAATTATTGTAAAATGACCAACAATACATATTTATAGTAAAGTAAACCAACCATAATTATTGTAAAATGACCAACAATACATATTTATAGTAAAATGACCAACCACATAATTATTGTAAAATGACCAACAATACATATTTATAGTAAAATGACCAACCACACATAATTATTGTAAAATGACCAACCACATATAATTATCATAAAATGACCAACAATACATATTTATAGTAAAATGACCAACCACATAATTATTGTAAAATGACCAACAATACATATTTATAGTAGTATTCAACCACATAATTATTGTAAAATGACCAACAATACATGTTACTAGTAAAATGACCAACCACACAATTATTGTAAAATGACCAACAATACATATTTATAGTAAAATGACCAACCACACATAATTATTGTAAAATGACCAACAATACATATTTATAGTAAAATGACCAACCACACATAATTATTGTAAAATGACCAACCACATATAATTATCATAAAATGACCAACAATACATATTTATGATAAAATGACCAACCACACATAATTATTGTAAAATGACCAACAATATACATATTTATAGTAAAATGATAACCACACATAATTATTGTAAAATGACCAGCAATACATATTTATAGTAAAATGACCAACCACACATAATTATTGTAAAATGACCAACCACATATAATTATCATAAAATGACCAACAATACATATTTATAGTAAAATGACCAACCACACATAATTATTGTAAAATGACCAACAATACATATTTATAGTAAAATGACCAGCCACACATAATTATTGTAAAATGACCAACAATACATATTTATAGTAAAATGACCAACCACACATAATTATTGTAAAATGACCAACAATACATATTTATAGTAAAATGACCAACCACATAATTATTGTAAAATGACCAACCACATATAATTATCATAAAATGACCAACAATACATATTTATAGTAAAATGACCAACCACACATAATTATTGTAAAATGACCAACAATACATATTTATAGTAAAATGACCAACCACACATAATTATTGTAAAATGACCAACAATACATATTTATAGTAAAATGACCAACCTACACATAATTATTGTAAAATGACCAACAATACATATTTATAGTAAAATGACCAGCCACACATAATTATTGTAAAATGACCAGCCACATATAATTATTATCATAAAATGACCAACCAATACATATTTATAGTAAAATGACCAACCACACATAATTATTGTAAAATGACCAACAATACATATTTATAGTAAAATGACCAACCACACATAATTATTGTAAAATGACCAACAATACATATTTATAGTAAAATGACCAACCACACATAATTATTGTAAAATGACCAACAATACATATTTATAGTAAAATGACCCAACCCACATAATTATTGTAAAATGACCAACAATACATATTTATATTAAAATGACCAACCACATATAATTATCATAAAATGACCAACAATACATATTTATAGTAAAATGACCAACCACATATATTTATCATAAAATGACCAACAATACATATTTATAGTAAAATGACCAACCACATATAATTGTAACTAAAATGACCAACAATACATATTTATAGTAAAATGACCAACCACACATAATTATTGTAAAATGACCAACAATACATATTTATAGTAAAATGACCAACCACACATAATTATTGTAAAACATGTAATACATATTTATAGTAAAATGACCAACCACATATAATTATCATAAAATGACCAACAATACATATTTATAGTAAAATGACCAACCACATAATTATTGTAAAATGACCAACAATACATATTTATAGTAAAATGACCAACCAATATATATTTATATAAAATGACCAACCACACATAATTATTGTAAAATGACCAAATCATTATATATAATTATCAAATGACCAACAATACATATTTATAGTAAAATGACCAACCACACATAATTATTGTAAAATGACCAAATCATATATAATTACTGTAAAACGACCAACAATACATATTTATAGTAAAATGACCAACCACACATAATTATTGTAAAATGACCAACATATATAATTATCATAAAATGACCAACAATACATATTTATAGTAAAATGACCAACCACACATAATTATTGTAAAATGACCAACCACATAAATACTAAAATGACCAATACATATTTATAGTAAAATGACTAAATCACATATAATTATCATAAAATTATCAACAATACATATTTAGTGAAATGACCAACCAAACACACAATTTATTATAAAATGACCAACCACACATAATTACTGTAAAATGACCAACAATACATATTTATAGTAAAATGACCAACCACACATAATTATTGTAAAACGACCAACCACATATAATTACTGCAAATTACCAACAATACATATTTATAGTAAAATGACCAACCACACATAATTATTGTAAAATGACCAATTCACATATAATTATCATAAAATGACCAACAATACATATTTGTGTAAAATGACCAACCAACACATAATTATTGTAAAATGACCAACCACATATAATTATCAAAATGACCAACAATACATATTTAGAAACACCAACTACATATATTATCATAAAATGACCAACAATATATATTATAGTAAAATGACCAACCACACATAATTATTGTAAAAATAATTAACCACATATATAATTATCATAAAATGACCAACAATACATATTTATAGTAAATGACTAACCACACATAATTATTGTAAAATGACCAATAATACATATTTATAGTAAATGAATAAATCAATATAATTATTGTAAAATGACCACAATCATATATAATTATCATAAAATGACCAACAATACATATTTATAGTAAAATGACCAACCACACATAATTATTGTAAAATGACCAACAATACATATTTATAGTAAATGACCACCACACATAATTATTGTAAAATGACCAACAATACATATTTATAGAAATATTCAACCACACATAATTATTGTAAAAATGACCCAACAATACATATTTATAGTAAAATGACCACCACACATAATTATTGTAAAATGACCAACCACATATAATTATCATAAATGACCAATGTTAATATTACTTATAGTAAAATGACCAACCACACATAATTATTGTAAAATGACCACAATACATATTTATAGTAAAATGACCAACCACACATAATTATTGTAAAATGACCAACAATACATATTTATAGTAAAAATGACCAACCACACATAATTATTGTAAAATACCAACAATACATATTTATAGTAAAATGACCAACCACACATAATTATTGTAAAATGACCAACAATACATATTTATAGTAAAAATGACCAAATCACACACAATTATTGTAAAATGACCAACCACATATAATTATCATAAAATGACCAACAATACATATTTATAGTAAAATGACCAACCACACATAATTATTGTAAAATGACCAACAATACACATTATAGTAAAATGACCAACCACACAGATTGTAAAATGACCAACAATACATATTTATAGAAATAATTCAACACCACACATAATTATTGTAAAATGACCAACAATACATATTTATAGTAAAATGACCAACCACACATAATTATTGTAAAATGACCAACAATACATATTTATAGTAAAATGACCAACCACACATAATTATTGTAAAATGACCAATCATATATAATTATCATAAAATGACCAATAACACATTTATAGTAAAAATACTAACCACACATAATTATTGTAAAATGACCAATAATTCATATTTATAGTAAAATGACTAACCACATATAATTATTGTAAAATGACCAACAATACATATTTATAGTAAAATGACCAATCATACACATAATTATTGTAAAATGACCAACAATACATATTTATAGTAAAATGACCAACCACACATAATTATTGTAAAATGACCAACTACATATAATTATCAGCAAATGACCAACAATACATATTTAGAAATGACCAACCACACATAATTATTAAAATGACCAACCATACATAATTATTGAAACACCAACAATACATATTTATAGTGAAACAATTCATCCATATTATAATTATTGTAAAACGACCAAATCATAATATAATTATCATAAACATCAATACCATAATATTTATAGTAACCATCATAACCACACATAATTATTGTAAAACGACCACATACATATTTATAGTAAAATGACCAACCACACATAATTATTGTAAATAACTAACAATACATATTTATAGTAATGACCAACCACACATAATTAATAAAACAATTACAATATACATATTTATAGTAAAACGACCAACCACACACACTAATAAAATGACCAATCATACATATAATTATCATAAAATGACCAACATGTATATTTATAGTAAATGGACCAATCATATAACGTTATTGCAATGACCAACAATACATATTTATAGTAAAATGACCAACCGCATAATTATTGTAAAACGACCAACAACATATATTTAGAAAATGATTCAACAACCACAATATGATTATTGTAAAATGACCAACAATACATATTATAGAAATGACCAACCACACATAATTATTAGCCGACCAATCCCATAATTACTACAAACACTAATAATATATATTTATGTAAATGACCAACTATATATAATTATTGTAAAATGATTTTAATAATATATATTTATAGAAAATGACCAACCACACATAATTATTGTAAAATGACCAAGAAGTTGTTATATTTATATTAAAATGACCAACCACACATAATTATTGTAAAATGACCAACAATACATATTTATAGTAAAATGACCAAACCACATATAATATTATTGTAAAATGACCAACCACATATAATTATCATAAAATGACCACAATACATATTTATAAATGACCAACCACACAGCAACACAAATGACCAACAATACATATTTAAAATGACTAACCACACATAATTATCAAATGACCAACAATACATATTTAGTAAAATGACCAACCACACATAATTATTAAAATGACCAACAACACATATTTATAGTAAATGGACTAAACCACACATACTTATTAGTAAAATGACCAAACTATATATAATTACATTATAAAATGACCAACAATACATATTTATAGTAAAACACCAAATCATACAGTAATATTGTAAATGACCAATAACACAATTATTGTAAAATGACCAACAATACATATTATAGTAAAATGACCAACCACACTTAATTATTGTAAAATGACCAACAATACATATTTATAGTAAAATGACCAGCCACACATAATTATTGTAAAATGACCAACAATACATATTTATAGTAAAATGACCAACCACACATAATTATTGTAAAATGACCAACAATACATATTTATAGTAAAATGACCAACCACACACCATTATTGTAAAATGACCAACAATACATATTTATAGTAAAATGACCAACCACACATAATTATTGTAAAATGACCAACCACATATAATTATCATAAAATGACCAACAATACATATTTGTATTAAAATGACCAACCACACATAATTATTGTAAAATGACCAACAATACATATTTATAGTAAAATGACCAACCACACATAATTATTGTAAAATGACCAACAATACATATTTATAGTAAAATGACCAACCACACATAATTATTGTAAAATGACCAACAATACATATTTATAGTAAAATGACCAACCACACATAATTATTGTAAAATGACCAACAATACATATTTATAGTAAAATGACCAACCACACATAATTATTCTTAAAATGACCAACCACATATAATTATCATAAAATGACCAACAATACATATTTATAGTAAAATGACCAACCACACATAATTATTGTAAAATGACCAACAATACATATTTATAGTAAAATGACCAACCACACATAATTATTGTAAAATGACCAACAATACATATTTATAGTAAAATGACCAACCACACATAATTATTGTAAAATGACCAACAATACATATTTATAGTAAAATGACCAACCACACATAATTATTGTAAAATGACCAACAATACATGTTATAGTAAAATGACCAACCACACATAATTATTGTAAAATGACCAACAATACATATTTATATTAAAATGACCAACCACATAATTATTGTAAAATGACCAACCATATAATTATCATAAAATGACCAACAATACATATTTATAGTAAAATGACCAACCACACATAATTATTGTAAAATGACCAACAATACATATTTATAGTAAAATGACCAACCACACATAATTATTGTAAAATGACCAACCATATAATTATCATAAAATGACCAACAATACATATTTATAGTAAAATGACCAACCACACATAATTATTGTAAAATGACCAACCACATATAATTATCATAAAATGACAACAATACATATTTATAGTAAAATGACCAACCACACATAATTATTGTAAAATATTAACCACATATAATTATCATAAAATGACCAACAATACATATTTATATAGTAAAATGACCAACCACACATAATTATTGTAAAATGACCAACAATACATATTTATAGTAAAATGACCAACCACACATAATTATTGTAAAATGACCAACCACATATAATTATCATAAAATGACCAACAATACATATTTATAGTAAAATGACCAACCACACATAATTATTGTAAAATGACCAACCACATATAATTATTGTAAAATGACCAACAATACATATTTATAGTAAAATGACCAACCACACATAATTATTGTAAAATGACCAGCCACACACATAATTATTGTAAAATGACCAACAATACATATTTATAGTAAAATGACCAACCACACATAATTATTGTAAAATGACCAACCACATATAATTATCATAAAATGACCAACAATACATATTTATAGTAAAATGACCAACCACACATAATTATTGTAAAATGACCAACCACACATAATTATTGTAAAATGACCAACAATACATATTTATAATGTAAAATGACCAACCACACATAATTATTGTAAAATGACCAACAATACATATTTATAGTAAAATGACCAACCACACATAATTATTGTAAAATGACCAACAATACATATTTATAGTAAAATGACCAACCACACATAATTATTGTAAAATGACCAACAATACATATTTATAGTAAAATGACCAACCACATAATTATTGTAAAATGACCAACAATACATATTTATAGTAAAATGACCAACCACACATAATTATTGTAAAATGACCAACCACATATAATTATCATAAAATGACCAACAATACATATTTATAGTAAAATGACCAACTTCACATAATTATTGTAAAATGACCAACCACATATAATTATCATAAAATGACCAATAATACATATTTATAGTAAAATGACCAACCACACATAATTATTGTAAAATGACCAACCACATATAATTATCATGGAAATGACCAACAATACATATTTATAGTAAAATGACCAACCACACATAATTATTGTAAAATGACCAACCACATATAATTATCATAAAATGACCAACAATACATATTTATAGTAAAATGACCAACCACACATAATTATTGTAAAATGACCAACCACATATAATTATCATAAAATGACCAACAATACATATTTATAGTAAAATGACCAACCACACATAATTATTGTAAAATGGCCAACCACATATAATTATCATAAAATGACCAATACATATTTATAGTAAAATGACCAACCACACATAATTATTGTAAAATGACCAACAATACATATTTATAGTAAAATGACCAACCACACATAATTATTGTAAAATGACCAACCATATAATTAATATACATAAAATGACCAACAATACATGTTACTCAGTAAAATGACCAACCACACATAATTATTGTAAAATGACCAACCACATATAATTATTGTAAAATGACCAACAATACATATTTATAGTAAAATTGACCAACCACATAATTATTGTAAAATGACCAACCACACATAATTATTGTAAAATGACCAACAATACATATTTATAGTAAAATGACCAACCACACATAATTATTGTAAAATGACCAACTACATATAATTATCCTTAAAATGACCAACAATACATATTTATAGTAAAATGACCAACCACATAATTATTGTAAAATGACCAACCACACATAATTATTGTAAAATGACCAACAATACATATTTATAGTAAAATGACCAACCACATAATTATTGTAAAATGACCAACAATACATATTTATAGTAAAATGACCAACCACATAATTATTGTAAAATGACCAACAATACATATTTATAGTAAAATGACCAACCACACATAATTATTGTAAAATGACCAACAATACATATTTATAGTAAAATGACCAACCACACATAATTATTGTAAAATGACCAACAATACATATTTATAGTAAAATGACCAGCACATAATTATTGTAAAATGACCAGCCACATATAATTATCATAAAATGACCAACAATACATATTGCATAATTAAAAATGATATACACATAATTATTGTAAAATGACCAACAATACATATTTATAGTAAAATGACCAACCACACATAATTATTGTAAAATGACCAACAATACACATATTTATAGTAAAATGACCAGCCACATAGTATTGTAAAATGACCAACAATACATGTTATAGTAAAATGATAAACCACACATAATTATTGTAAAATGACCAACCACATATAATAATTATCATGAAATGACCAACAATACATATTTATAGTAAAATGACCAACCACACATAATTATTATTAAAATGACCAACAATACATATTTATAGTAAAATGACCAACCACACATAATTATTGTAAAATGACCAACACATATAATTATCATAAAATGACCAACAATACATATTTATAGTAAAATGACCAACCACACATAATTATTGTAAAATGACCAACAATACATATTTATATAGTAAAATGACCAACCACACATAATTATTGTAAAATGACCAACCACATATAATTATCATAAATGACCAACAATACATATTTATAGTAAAATGACCAACCACACATAATTGTGTAAAATGACCAACAATACATATTTATAGTAAAATGACCAACCACACATAATTATTGTAAAATGACCAACCACATATAATTATCATAAAATGACCAACAATACATATTTATAGTAAAATGACCAACCACACATAATTATTGTAAAATGACCAACAATACATATTTATAGTAAAATGACCAACATAATTATTGTAAAATGACCAACAATACATATTTATATTAAAATGACCAACCACACATAATTATTGTAAAATGACCAACCCACATATAATTATCATAAAATGACCAACAATACATATTTATAGTAAAATGACCAACCACACATAATTATTGTAAAATGACCAACAATACATATTTATAGTAAAATGACCAATACATAATTATTGTAAAATGACCAACAATACATATTTATAGTAAAATGACCAACCACACATAATTATTGTAAAATGACCAACAATACATATTTATAGTAAAATGACCAACCACATAATTATTGTAAAATGACCAACAATACATATTTATAGTAAAATGACCAACCACACATAATTATTGTAAAATGACCAACAATACATATTTATAGTAAAATGACCAACCACACATAATTATTGTAAAATGACCAACAATACATATTTATAGTAAAATGACCAACCACACATAATTGTAAAATGACCAACAATACATATTTATAGTAAAATGACCAACCACACATAATTATTGTAAAATGACCAACCACATATAATTATCATAAAATGACCAACAATACATATTTATAGTAAAATGACCAACCACACATAATTATTGTAAAATGACCAACAATACATATTTATAGTAAAATGACCAACCACACATAATTATTGTAAAATGACCAACAATACATATTTATAGTAAAATGACCAACCACACATAATTATTGTAAAATGACCAACAATACATATTTATAGTAAAATGACCAACCACACATAATTATTGTAAAATGACCAACAATACATATTTATATTAAAATGACCAACCACACATAATTATTGTAAAATGACCAACAATACATATTTATAGTAAAATGACCAACCACACATAATTATTGTAAAATGACCAACAATACATATTTATAGTAAAATGACCAACCACATAAATTATTGTAAAATGACCAACAATACATATTTATATGCAATGACCAACCACACATAATTATTGTAAAATGACCAACAATACATATTTATAGTAAAATGACCAACCACACATAATTATTGTAAAATGACCAACCACATAATTATCATAAAATGACCAACAATACATATTTATAGTAAAATGACCAACCACACATAATTATTGTAAAATGACCAACAATACATATTTATAGTAAAATGACCAACCACACATAATTATTGTAAAATGACCAACAATACATATTTATAGTAAAATGACCAACCACACATAATTATTGTAAAATGACCAACAATACATATTTATAGTAAAATGACCAACCACATAATTATTGTAAAATGACCAACAATACATATTTATAGTAAAATGACCAACCACACATAATTATTGTAAAATGACCAACAATACATATTTATAGTAAAATGACCAACCACACATAATTATTGTAAAATGACCAACAATACATATTTATAGTAAAATGACCAACCACACATAATTATTGTAAAAAAATGACCAACAATACATATTTATAGTAAAATGACCAACCACATAATTATTGTAAAATGACCAACTACATATAATTATCATAAAATGACCAACAATATATATTTATAGTAAAATGACCAACCACACATAATTATTGTAAAATGACCAACAATACATATTTATAGTAAAATGACCAACCACACATAATTATTCAAAATGACCAACAATACATATTTATAGTAAAATGACCAACCACACATAATTATTGTAAAATGACCAACAATACATATTTATAGTAAAAATGACCAACCACACATAATTATTGTAAAATGACCAACAATACATATTTATAGTAAAATGACCAACCACACATAATTATTGTAAAATGACCAACCATATAATTATCATAAAATGACCAACAATACATATTTATAGTAAAATGACCAACCACACATAATTATTGTAAAATGACCAACAATACATATTTATATTAAAATGATATACACACATAATTATTGTAAAATGACCAACCATATAATTATCATAAAATGACCAACAATACATATTTATAGTAAAATGACCAACCACACATAATTATTGTAAAATGACCAACAATACATATTTATAGTAAAATGACCAACCACATAATTATTGTAAAATGACCAACCACATATAATTATCATAAAATGACCAACAATACATATTTATAGTAAAATAGGCAACACATAATTATTGTAAAATGACCAACAATACATATTTATAGTAAAATGATAACCACACATAATTATTGTAAAATGACCAACCACATATAATTATCATAAAATGACCAACAATACATATTTATAGTAAAATGACCAACCACACATAGTATTGTAAAATACAACCAACAATACATATTTATAGTAAAATGACCAACCACACATAATTATTGTAAAATGACCAACCACATATAATTATCATAAAATGACCAACAATACATATTTATAGTAAAATGACCAACCACACATAATTATTGTAAAATGACCAACAATACATGTTATAGTAAAATGACCAACCACACATAATTATTGTAAAATGACCAACCACATATAATTATCATAAAATGACCAACAATACATATTTATAGTAAAATGACCAACCACATAATTATTGTAAAATGATAACAATACATATTTATAGTAAAATGACCAACACATAATTATTGTAAAATGACCAACAATACATATTTATAGTAAAATGACCAACCACACATAATTATTGTAAAATGACCAACAATACATATTTATAGTAAAATGATAACCACACATAATTATTGTAAAATGACCAGCAATACATATTTATAGTAAAATGACCAGCCACATAATTATTGTAAAATGACCAACCACATATAATTATCATAAAATGACCAACAATACATATTTATAGTAAATGACCAACCACACATAATTATTGTAAAATGACCAACAATACCATAGTATAGTAAAATGACCAACCACATAATTATTGTAAAATGAACAACCACATATAATTATCATAAAATGACCAACAATACATATTTATAGTAAAATGACCAACCACACATAATTATTGTAAAATGACCAACAATACATATTTATATTAAAATGACCAACCACACATAATTATTGTAAAATGACCAACAATACATATTTATAGTAAAGTAAACCAGCCACACATAATTATTGTAAAATGACCAACCACATATAATTATCATAAAATGACCAACAATACATATTTATAGTAAAATGACCAACCACATATAATTATTGTAAAATGACCAACAATACATATTTATAGTAAAATGACCAACCACACATAATTATTGTAAAATGACCAACCACATATAATTATCATAAAATGACCAACAATACATATTTATAGTAAAATGACCAACCACACATAATTATTGTAAAATGACCAACAATACATATTTATAGTAAAATGACCAACCACACATAATTATTGTAAAATGACCAACCACATATAATTATCATAAAATGACCAACAATACATATTTATAGTAAAATGACCAACCACACATAATTATTGTAAATGACCAACAATACATATTTATAATTAAAAATGACCAACCACACATAATTATTGTAAAATGACCAACCACATATAATTATCATAAAATGACCAACAATACATATTTATAGTAAAATGACCAACCACACATAATTATTGTAAAATGACCAACAATACATATTTATAGTAAAATGACCAACCACACATAATTATTGTAAAATGACCAACAATACATATTTATAGTAAAATGACCAACCACATAATTATTTAATAAAATGACCAACAATACATATTTATAGTAAAATGACCAACCACACATAATTATTGTAAAATGACCAACAATACATATTTATAGTAAAATGACCAACCACACATAATTATTGTAAAATGACCAACCACATATAATTATCATAAAATGACCAACAATACATATTTATAGTAAAATGACCAACCACACATAATTATTGTAAAAATGACCAACCACATATAGTATCATAAAATGACCAACAATACATATTTATAGTAAAATGACCAACCACACATAATTATTGTAAAATGACCAACAATACATATTTATAGTAAAATGACCAACCACACATAATTATTGTAAAATGACCAACCACATATAATTATCATAAATGACCAACAATACATATTTATAGTAAAATGACCAACCACACATAATTATTGTAAAATGACCAACAATACATATTTATAGTAAAATGACCAACCACACATAATTATTGTAAAATGACCAACCACATATAATTATCATAAAATGACCAACAATACATATTTATAGTAAAATGACCAACCACATAATTGTATAAAATGACCAACAATACATATTTATAGTAAAATGACCAACCACACATAATTATTGTAAAATGACCAACCACATATAATTATCATAAAATGACCAACAATACATATTTATAGTAAAATGACCAACCACACATAATTATTGTAAATGACCAACAATACATATTTATAGTAAAATGACCAACCACACATAATTATTGTAAAATGACCAACCACATATAATTATCATAAAATGACCAACAATACATATTTATAGTAAAATGACCAACCACACACATAATTATTGTAAAATGACCAACAATACATATTTATAGTAAAATGACCAACCACACATAATTATTGTAAAATGACCAACAATACATATTTATGGTAAATGACCAACCACACATAATTATTGTAAAATGACCAATAATGCATATTTATAGTAAAATGACCAACCACACATAATTATTGTAAAATGACCAACCACATATAATTATCATAAAATGACCAACAATACATATTTATAGTAAAATGACCAGCCACACATAATTATTGTAAAATGACCAACCACATATAATTATCATAAAATGACCAACAATACATATTTATAGTAAAATGACCAACCACACATAATTATTGTAAAATGACCAACAATACATATTTATAGTAAAATGACCAACCACACATAATTATTGTAAAATGACCAACAATACATATTTATAGTAAAATGACCAACCACACATAATTATTGTAAAATGACCAACCACATATAATTATCATAAAATGACCAACAATACATATTTATAGTAAAATGACCAACCACATAATTATTGTAAAATGACCAACAATACATATTTATAGTAAAATGACCAACCACACATAATTATTGTAAAATGACCAACAATACATATTTATAGTAAAATGACCAACCACACATAATTATTGTAAAATGACCAACAATACATATTTATAGTAAAATGACCAACCACACATAATTATTGTAAAATGACCAACCACATATAATTATCATAAAATGACCAACAATACATATTTATAGTAAAATGACCAACCACACATAATTATTGTAAAATGACCAACCACATATAATTATCATAAATGACCAACAATACATATTTATAGTAAAATGACCAACCACACATAATTATTGTAAAATGACCAACCACATATAATTATCATAAAATGACCAACAATACATATTTATAGTAAAATGACCAACCACACATAATTATTGTAAAATGACCAACCACATATAATTATCATAAAATGACCAACAATACATATTTATAGTAAAATGACCAACCACACATAATTATTGTAAAATGACCAACAATACATATTTATAGTAAAATGACCAACCACACATAATTATTGTAAAATGACCAACCACATATAATTATCATAAAATGACCAACAATACATATTTATATTAAAATGACCAACCACACATAATTATTGTAAAATGACCAACAATACATATTTATAGTAAAATGACCAACCACACATAATTATTGTAAAATGACCAACCACATATAATTATCATAAAATGACCAACAATACATATTTATAGTAAAATGACCAACCACATAATTATTGTAAAATGACCAACAATACATATTTATAGTAAAATGACCAACCACACACATAATTATTGTAAAATGACCAACAATACATATTTATAGTAAAATGACCAACCACACATAATTATTGTAAAATGACCAACCACATATAATTATCATAAATGACAAACAATACATATTTATAGTAAAATGACCAACCACACATAATTATTGTAAAATGACCAACCACATATGGTATCATAAAATGACCAACAATACATATTTATAGTAAAATGACCAACCACACATAATTATTGTAAAATGACCAACAATACATATTTATAGTAAAATGACCAACCACATAATTATTGTAAAATGACCAACAATACATATTTATAGTAAAATGACCAACCACACATAATTATTGTAAAATGACCAACCACATATAATTATCATAAAATGACCAACAATACATATTTATAGTAAAATGACCAACCACACATAATTATTGTAAAATGACCAACCACATATAGTTATCATAAAATGACCAACAATACATATTTATAGTAAAATGACCAACCACATAATTATTGTAAAATGACCAACAATACATATTTATAGTAAAATGACCAGCCACACATAATTATTTGTAAAATGACCAACAATACATATTTATAGTAAAATGACCAACCACACATAATTATTGTAAAATGACCAACCACATATAATTATCATAAAATGACCAACAATACATATTTATAGTAAAATGACCAACCACACATAATTATTGTAAAATGACCAACCACATATAATTATCATAAAATGACCAACAATACATATTTATAGTAAAATGACCAACCATAATTATTGTAAAATGACCAACCACATATAATTATCATAAAATGACCAACAATACATATTTATATTAAAATGACCAACCACACATAATTATTGTAAAATGACCAACAATACATATTTATAGTAAAATGACCAATCACACATAATTATTGTAAAATGACCAACCACATATAATTATCATAAAATGACCAACAATACATATTTATAGTAAAATGACCAACCACACATAATTATTGTAAAATGATAATACATATAATTATCATAAAATGACCAACAATACATATTTATAGTAAAATGACCAACCACACATAATTATTGTAAAATGACCAACAATACATATTTATAGTAAAATGACCAACCACACATAATTATTGTAAAATGACCAACCACATATAATTATCATAAAATGACCAACAATACATATTTATAGTAAAAATGACCAACCACACATAATTATTGTAAAATGACCAACAATACATATTTATAGTAAAATGACCAACCACATAATTATTGTAAAATGACCAACCACATATAATTATCATAAAATGACCAACAATACATATTTATAGTAAAATGACCAACCACACATAATTATTGTAAAATGACCAACCACATATAATTATCATAAAATGACCAACAATACATATTTATAGTAAAATGACCAACCACATAATTATTGCAAAATGACCAACCACATATAATTATCATAAAATGACCAACAATACATATTTATAGTAAAATGACCAACCACACATAATTATTGTAAAATGACCAACAATACATATTTATAGTAAAATGACCAACTACACATAATTATTGTAAAATGACCAACCACATATAATTATCATAAAATGACCAACAATACATATTTATAGTAAAATGACCAGCCACATAATTATTGTAAAATGACCAACAATACATATTTATAGTAAATGACCAACCACACATAATTATTGTAAAATGACCAACAATACATATTTATAGTAAAATGACCAACCACACATAATTATTGTAAAATGACCAACCACATATAATTATCATAAAATGACCAACAATACATATTTATAGTAAAATGACCAACCACACATAATTATTACAAAATGACCAACCACATATAATTATCATAAAATGACCAACAATACATATTTATGAAGTAAAATGACCAACCACACATAATTATTGTAAAATGACCAACAATACATATTTATAGTAAAATGACCAACCACACATAATTATTGTAAAATGACCAACCACACATATAATTATCATAAAATGACCAACAATACATATTTATAGTAAAATGACCAACCACACATAATTATTTGGCCAAAATGACCAACCACATATAATTATCATAAAATGACCAACAATACATATTTATAGTAAAATGACCAACCACATAATTATTGTAAAATGACCAACCACATATAATTATCATAAAATGACCAACAATACATATTTATAGTAAAATGACCAACCACACATAATTATTGTAAAATGACCAACCACATATAATTATCATAAAATGACCAACAATACATATTTATAGTAAAAATGACCAACCACACATAATTATTGTAAAATGACCAACAATACATATTTATAGTAAAATGACCAACCACACATAATTATTGTAAAATGACCAACAATACATATTTATAGTAAAATGACCAACCACACATAATTATTGTAAAATGACCAACCACATATAATTATCATAAAATGACCAACAATACATATTTATAGTAAAATGACCAACCACACATAATTGTTAGCCAAAATGACCAACAATACATATTTATAGTAAAATGACCAACCACACATAATTATTGTAAAATGACCAACAATACATATTTATAGTAAAATGACCAACCACATAAATTATTGTAAAATGACCAACCATATAATTATCATAAAATGACCAACAATACATATTTATAGTAAAATGACCAACCACACATAATTATTGTAAAATGACCAACAATACATATTTATAGTAAAATGACCAACCACACATAATTATTGTAAAATGACCAACCACATATAATTATCATAAAATGACCAACAATACATATTTATAGTAAAATGACCAACCACACATAATTATTGTAAAATGACCAACCATATAATTATCATAAAATGACCAACAATACATATTTATAGTAAAATGACCAACCACACATAATTATTGTAAAATGACCAACCACATATAATTATCATAAAATGACCAACAATACATATTTATAGTAAAATGATAACCACACATAATTATTGTAAAATGACCAACCACATATAATTATCATAAAATGACCAACAATACATATTTATAGTAAAATGACCAACCACACATAATTATTGTAAAATGACCAGCCACATATAATTATCATAAAATGACCAACAATACATATTTATAGTAAAATGACCAACCACACACCAATTATTGTAAAATGACCAACCACATATAATTATCATAAAATGACCAACAATACATATTTATAGTAAAATGACCAACCACACATAATTATTGTAAAATGACCAACCACATATAATTATCATAAAATGACCAACAATACATATTTATAGTAAAATGACCAACCACACATAATTATTGTAAAATGACCAGCAATACATATTTATAGTAAAATGACCAACCACACATAATTATTGTAAAATGACCAACCACATATAATTATCATAAAATGACCAACAATACATATTTATAGTAAAATGACCAACCACACATAATTATTGTAAAATGACCAGCCACATATAATTATCATAAAATGACCAACAATACATATTTATAGTAAAATGACCAGCCACACATAATTATTGTAAAATGACCAACCACATATAATTATCATAAAAATGACCAACAATATATTTATAGTAAAATGACCAACCACACATAATTATTGTAAAATGACCAACCACATATAATTATCATAAAATGACCAACAATTCATATTCTTGTAAAATGACCAACCACACATAATTATTGTAAAATGACCAACCACATATAATTATCATAAAATGACCAACAATACATATTTATAGTAAAATGACCAACCACACATAATTATTGTAAAATGACCAACAATACATATTTATAGTAAAATGACCAACCACACATAATTATTGTAAAATGACCAACCACACATATAATTATCATAAAATGACCAACAATACATATTTATAGTAAAATGACCAGCCACACATAATTATTGTAAAATGACCAACCACATATAATTATCATAAAATGACCAATAATACATATTTATAGTAAAATGACCAACCACACATAATTATTGTAAAATGACCAACCACATATAATTATCATAAAATGACCAACAATACATATTTATTGTAAAATGACCAACCACACATAATCATTGTAAAATGACCAACAATACATATTTATAGTAAAATGACCAACCACACACATAATTATTGTAAAATGACCAACCACATATAATTAACTCATGAAATGACCAACAATACATATTTATTGTAAAATGACCAACCACACATAATCATTGTAAAATGACCAACAATACATATTTATAGTAAAATGACCAACCACACATAATTATTGTAAAATGACCAACAATACATATTTATAGTAAAATGACCAACCACACATAATTATTGTAAAATGACCAACCACATATAATTATCATAAAATGACCAACAATACATATTTATTGTAAAATGACCAACCACACATAATTATTGTAAAATGACCAACAATACATATTTATAGTAAAATGACCAACCACACACTTATTTATTGTAAAATGACCAGCCACACATAATTATTGTAAAATGACCAACAATACATATTTATAGTAAAATGACCAACCACACATAATTATTGTAAAATGACCAACCACATATAATTATCATAAAATGACCAACAATACATATTTATTGTAAAATGACCAACCACACATAATTATTGTAAAATGACCAACAATACATATTTATAGTAAAATGACCAACCACACATAATTATTGTAAAATGACCAACCACATATAATTATCATAAAATGACCAACAATACATATTTATAGTAAAATGACCAACCACACATAATTATTGTAAAATGACCAACCACATATAATTATCATAAAATGACCAACAATACATATTTATAGTAAAATGACCAACCACATAGTATTGTAAAATGACCAACCACATATAATTATCATAAAATGACCAACAATTCATATTTATTGTAAATGACCAACTACATAATTATTGTAAAATGACCAACCACATATAATTATCATAAAATGACCCAACAATACATATTTATAGTAAAATGACCAACCACATAATTATTGTAAAATGACCAACAATACATATTTATAGTAAAATGACCAACCACATAATTATTGTAAAATGACTAACCACATATAATTATCATAAAATGACCAACAATACATATTTATAGTAAAATGACCAACCACACATAATTATTGTAAAATGACCAACCACATATAATTATCATAAAATGACCAACAATACATATTTATAGTAAAATGACCAACCACATAATTATTGTAAAATGACCAACCACATATAATTATCATAAAATGACCAACAATACATATTTATTGTAAAATGACCAACCACACATAATCATTGTAAAATGACAGCAAATACATATTTATAGTAAAAATGACCAACCACACATAATTATTGTAAAATGACCAACCACATATAATTATCATAAAATGACCAACAATACATATTTATTGTAAAATGATAACCACATAATCATTGTAAAATGACCAACAATACATATTTATAGTAAAATGACCAACCACACATAATTATTGTAAAATGACCAACAATACATATTTATAGTAAAATGACCAACCACACATAATTATTGTAAAATGACCAACCACATATAATTATCATAAAATGACCAACAATACATATTTATTGTAAAATGACCAACCACATAATTATTGTAAAATGACCAACAATACATATTTATAGTAAAATGACCAACCACATATTTATTGTAAAATGACCAACCACACATAATTATTGTAAAATGACCAACAATACATATTTATAGTAAAATGACCAACCACATAATTATTGTAAAATGACCAACCACATATAATTATCATAAAATGACCAACAATACATATTTATTGTAAAATGACCAACCACACATAATTATTGTAAAATGACCAACAATACATATTTATAGTAAAATGACCAACCACACATAATTATTGTAAAATGACCAACCACATATAATTATCATAAAATGACCAACAATACATATTTATTGTAAAATGACCAACCACACATAATTATTGTAAAATGACCAACAATACATATTTATAGTAAAATGATAACCACATAATTATTGTAAAATGACCAACAATACATATTTATGGTAAAATGACCAGCACATAATTATTGTAAAATGACCAACCACATATAATTATCATAAAATGACCAACAATACATATTTATAGTAAAATGACCAACCACACATAATTATTGTAAAATGACCAACCACATATAATTATCATAAAATGACCAACAATACATATTTATTGTAAAATGACCAACCACACATAATCATTGTAAAATGACCAACAATACATATTTATAGTAAAATGACCAACCACACATAATTATTGTAAAATGACCAGCCATATAATTATCATAAAATGACCAATAATACATATTTATTGTAAAATGACCAACCACACATAATCATTGTAAAATGACCAACAATACATATTTATAGTAAAATGACCAACCACACATAATTATTGTAAAATGACCAACAATACATATTTATTTATAGTAAAATGACCAACCACACATAATTATTGTAAAATGACCAACCACATATAAATTATCATAAAATGACCAACAATACATATTTATTGTAAAATGACCAACCACACATAATTATTGTAAAATGACCAACAATACATATTTATAGTAAAATGACCAACCACACATATTTATTGTAAAATGACCAACCACATAATTATTGTAAAATGACCAACAATACATATTTATAGTAAAATGACCAACCACACATAATTATTGTAAAATGACCAACCACATATAATTATCATAAAATGACCAACAATACATATTTATTGTAAAATGACCAACCACACATAATTATTGTAAAATGACCAACAATACATATTTATAGTAAAATGACCAACCACACATAATTATTGTAAAATGACCAACCACATATAATTATCATAAAATGACCAACAATACATATTTATTGTAAAATGACCAACCACACATAATTATTGTAAAATGACCAACAATACATATTTATAGTAAAATGACCAACCACACATAATTATTGTAAAATGACCAACCACATATAATTATCATAAAATGACCAACAATACATATTTATTGTAAAATGACCAACCACATAATTATTGTAAAATGACCAACAATACATATTTATAGTAAAATGACCAACCACACATAATTATTGTAAAATGACCAACCACATATAATTATCATAAAATGACCAACAACTCACATATTTATAGTAAAATGACCAACCACACATAATTATTGTAAAATGACCAACAATACATATTTATTATAGTAAAATGACCAACCACACATAATTATTGTAAAATGACCAACCACATATAATTATCATAAAATGACCAACAATACATATTTATTGTAAAATGACCAACCACATATAATTATCATAAAATGACCAACAATACATATTTATAGTAAAATGACCAACCACACATATTTATTGTAAAATGACCAACCACACATAATTATTGTAAAATGACCAACAATACATATTTATAGTAAATGACCAACCACACATAATTATTGTAAAATGACCAACCACATATAATTATCATAAAATGATAACAATACATATTTATTGTAAAATGACCAACCACACATAATTACTGTAAAATGACCAACAATACATATTTATAGTAAAATGACCAACCACACATAATTATTGTAAAATGACCAACCACATATAATTATCATAAAATGACCAACAATACATATTTATTGTAAAATGACCAACCACACATAATTATTGTAAAATGACCAACAATACATATTTATAGTAAAATGACCAACCACACATAATTATTGTAAAATGACCAACCACATATAATTATCATAAAATGACCAACAATACATATTTATTGTAAAATGACCAACCACACATAATTATTGTAAAATGACCAACAATACATATTTATAGTAAAATGACCAACCACACATAATTATTGTAAAATGACCAACCACATATAATTATCATAAAATGACCAACAATACATATTTATTGTAAAATGACCAACCACACATAATTATTGTAAAATGACCAACAATACATATTTATAGTAAAATGACCAACCACACATATTTATTGTAAAATGACCAACCACACATAATTATTGTAAAATGACCAACAATACATATTTATAGTAAAATGACCAACCACACATAATTATTGTAAAATGACCAACCACATATAATTATCATAAAATGACCAACAATACATATTTATTGTAAAATGACCAACCACACATAATTATTGTAAAATGACCAACAATACATATTTATAGTAAAATGACCAACCACACATAATTATTGTAAAATGACCAACCACATATAATTATCATAAAATGACCAACAATACATATTTATTGTAAAATGACCAACCACACATAATTATTGTAAAATGACCAACAATACATATTTATAGTAAAATGACCAACCACACATAATTATTGTAAAATGACCAACCACATATAATTATCATAAAATGACCAACAATACATATTTATTGTAAAATGACCAACCACACATAATTATTGTAAAATGACCAACAATACATATTTATAGTAAAATGACCAACCACACATAATTATTGTAAAATGACCAACCACATATAATTATCGTAAAATGACCAACAATACATATTTATAGTAAAATGACCAACCACACATAATTATTGTAAAAATGACCAAACCACATATAATTATCATAAAATGACCAACAATACATATTTATTGTAAAATGATCAAACACACATAATTATTGTAAAATGACCAACAATACATATTTATATAAAAATGACCAACCACACATAATTATTGTAAAATGACCAACCACATATAATTATCATAAAATGACCAACAATACATATTTATTGTAAAATGACCAACCACACATAATTATTGTAAAATGCCAACAATACATATTTATAGTAAAAATGACCAACCACACATAATTATTGTAAAATGACCAACCACATATATAATTATCATAAAATGACCAACAATACATATTTATTGTAAAATGACCAAACTGCACATAATTATTGTAAAATGACCAACAATACATATTTATAAAATGACCAAAACCACACATAATTATTGTAAAATTAACGTAACCATATACAATTATCATAAAATGACCAACAATACATATTTATTGTAAAATGATTCAACCACACATAATTATTGTAAATGACCAACAATACATATTTATAGTAAAATGACCAACCCACACATAATTATTACAAAATGACCAACCACATAATTATCATAAAATGACCAACAATACATATTTATAGTAAAATGACCAACCACACATAATTATTGTAAAATGACCAACCACATATAACGCATTTAGTAAAATGACCAACAATACATATTTATAGTAAAATGACCAACCACACATAATTATTGTAAATGACCAACCACATATAATTATCATAAAATGACCAACAATACATATTTATTGTAAAACACTAACCACACATAATTATTGTAAAATGACCAACAATACATATTTATAGTAAAAATGACTAAACGCATTATTATAATTATTGTAAATGAATAAACCACATATAATTATCATAAAATGACCAACAATACATATTTATAGTAAAATAATTAAATTGTTAATATAATTATCGTAAAATGACTAACAATACATATTTAGTATGACCAACCACACATAATTATTGTAAAATGACCAACAATACATATTTATAGTAAAATGACCAACCACACATAATTATTGTAAAATGACCAACCACATATAATTATCATAAAATGACCAACAATACATATTTATAGTAAAATGACCAACCACATATAATTATCAAACACTAATAATACATATTTATAGTAAAATGACCAACCACACATAATTATTGTAAAATGACCAACAATACATACGAGTAGTAAAATGACCAACCACACATAATTATTGTAAAATGACCAACCACATATAATTATCATAAAATGACCAACAATACATATTTATAGTAAAATGACCAACCACACATAATTATTGTAAAATGACCAACCACATATAATTATCATAAAATGACCAACAATACATATTTATAGTAAAATGACCAACCACACATAATTATTGTAAAATGACCAACCACATATAATTATCATAAAATGACCAACAATACATATTTATAGTAAAATGACCAACCACACATAATTATTGTACCTACCAACCACATATAATTATCATAAAATGACCAACAATACATATTTATAGTAAAATGACCAACCACACATAATCATTGTAAAATGGACCAACCACATATAATTATCATAAAATGACCATTACATATTGTAAAGAAACATTTAATTATATAATTATTGTAAAATGACCAACCACATATAATTATCATAAAATGACCAACAATACATATTTATAGTAAAATGACCAACCACACATAATCATTGTAAAATGACCAACCACATATAATTATCATAAAATGGCACTAAACAATACATATTTATAGTAAAATGACCAAACTACGATAATTATTGTAAAATGACCAAATCCACACATAATTATCATAAAATGACCAACAATACATATTTATAGTAAAATGACCAACCACACATATAATTATTGTAAAAATGACCAACCACATATAATTATCATAAAATGACCAACAATACATATTTATAGTAAAATGACCAACCACACATAATTATTGTAAAATGACCAACCACATATAATTATCATAAAATGACCAACACATATTTATAGTAAAATGACCAACCACACATAATTATTGTAAAATGACCAACCACATATAATTATCATAAAATGACCAACAATACATATATTTATAGTAAATGACCAACCACACATAATCATTGTAAAATGACCAACCACATATATAATTATCATAAAATGACCAACAATACATATTTATAGTAAAATGACCAACCACACATAATTATTGTAAAATGACCAACCACATATAATTATCATAAAATGACCAACAATATACTTATAGTAAAATGACCAACCACACATAATTATTGTAACGACCAACCACATATAATTATCATAAAATGACCAACAATACATATTTATAGTAAAATGACCAACCACACATAATTATTGTAAAATGACCAACAATACATATTTATAGTAAATGACCAACCACACATAATTATTGTAAAATGACCAACAATACATATTTATAGTAAAATGACCAACCATACAATTATCATAAAATGACCAAATAGCCACATATTTATAGTAAAATGACCAACCACACATAATCATTGTAAAATGACCAACCACATATGCAATTATCATAAAATGACCAACAATACATATTTATAGTAAAATGACCAACCACATAATTATTGTAAAATGACCAACCACATATAATTATCATAAAATGACTCAACAATACATATTTATAGTAAAATGACCAACCACACATAATTATTGTAAAATGACCAACCACATATAATTATTGTAAAATGACCAACAATACATTAGTAGTAAAATGACCAACCACACATAATTATTGTAAAATGACCAACCACATATAATTATCATAAAATGACCAACAATACATATTTATAGTAAAATGACCAACCACACATAATTATTGTAAAATGACCAACCACATATAATTATCATAAAATGACCAACAATACATATTTATTGTAAATGTATTCTAACCACATAATTATTGTAAAATGACCAACCACATATAATTATCATAAAATGACCAACAATACATATTTATAGTAAAAATGACCAACCACACATAATTATTGTAAATGACCAACCACATATAATTATCATAAAATGACCAACAATACATATTTATAGTAAAATGACCAACCACACATAATTATTGTAAAATGACCAACCACATAATTATTGTAAAATGACCAACAATACATATTTATAGTAAAATGACCAACCACACATAATTATTGTAAAAATGACCAACCACATATAATTATCATAAAAATGACCAACAATACATATTTATAGTAAAATGACCAACCACACATAATTATTGTAAAATGACCAACCACATATAATTATCATAAAATGACCAACAATACATATTTATAGTAAAATGACCAACCACACATAATTAACAAAATGACCAACCACATATAATTATCATAAAATGACCAACAATACATATTTATAGTAAAATGACCAACCACACATAATTATTGTAAAAATGACTAAACCACATATAATTATCATAAAATGACCAACAATACATATTTATAGTAAAATGACCAACCACACATAATTATTGTAAAATGACCAACCACATATAATTATCATAAATGACCAACAATACATATTTATAGTAAAATGACCAACTCACACATAATTATTGTAAAATGACCAACCACATATAATTATCATAAAATGACCAACAATACATATTTATAGTAAAATGACCAACCACACATAATTATTACAAAATGACCAACCACATATAATTATCATAATGACCAACAATACATATTTATAGTAAAATGACCAAATCACACATAATTATTGTAAAATGACCAACCACATATAATTATCATAAAATGACCAACAATACATATTTATAGTAAAATGACCAACCACACATAATTATTGTAAAATGACCAACTACAATTATCATAAAATGACCAACAATACATATTTATAGTAAAATGACCAAATCACACATAATTATTGTAAAATGACCATAACCACACATAATTATCATAAAATGACCAACAATACATATTTATAGTAAAATGACCAACCAAGGTTATAATTATTGTAAAAATGACCAACCACATATAATTATCATAAAATGACCAACAATACATATTTAGGTAAAAATGACCAACCACACATAATTATTGTAAAATGACCAACCACATATAATTATCATAAAAATGACCAACAATACATATTTATAGTAAAATGACCAACCACACATAATTATTGTAAAATGACCAACCACATATAATTATCATAAAATGACCAACAATACATATTTATAGTAAAAGCGACCAACCACACATAATTATTGTAAAATGACCAACCACACATAATTATCATAAAATGACCAACAATACATATTTATAGTAAAATGACCAACCACACACAATTATTGTAAAATGACCAACCACAATAATTATCATAAAATGACCAACAATACATATTTATAGTAAAATGACCAACCACACATAATTATTGTAAAAATGACCAACCACATAATTATCATAAAATGACCAACAATACATATTTATAGTAAAATGACCAACCACACATAATTATTGTAAAATGACCAACCATATATAATTATCATAAAATGACCAACAATACATATTTATAGTAAAATGACCAACCACACATAATTATTGTAAAATGACCAACCACATATAATTATCATAAAATGACCAACAATACATATTTATAGTAAAATGACCAACCACACATAATTATTGTAAAGGACCAACCACATATAATTATCATAAACAAAACGCAATAATACATATTGCAATGACCAACCACACATAATTATTGTAAAACGACCAACCACATATAATTATCATAAAATGACCAACAATACATATTTATAGTAAACATCAACCACACATAATTATTGTAAAATGACCAAACTGCTATATAATTATCATAAAATGACCAACAATACATATTTATAGTAAAATGACCAACCACACATAATTATTGTAAAATGACCAACTAATATTACAATTATCATAAAATGACCAACAATACATATTTATAGTAAAATGACCAACCACACATAATTATTGTAAAAATGACCAACCACATATAATTATCATAAAATGATCAAATAATACATATTTATATAGTAAAATGACCAACCACACATAATTATTGTAAAATGACCAACCACATATAATTATCATAAAATGACCAACAATACATATTTATAGTAAAATGACCAACCCCACACATAATTATTGTAAAATGACCAACCACACATAATTATCATAAAATGACCAACAATACATATTTATAGTAAAATGACCAACCACACATAATTATTGTAAAATGATCTAACCACATATAATTATCATAAAATGACCAACAATACATATTTATAGTAAATGACCAACCACACATAATTATTGTAAAAAATGACCAACTACACATATAATTACCATAAAATGACCAACAATACATATTTATAGTAAAATGACCAACCACACATAATTATTGTAAAATGACCAACCACATATAATTATCATAAAATGACCAACAATACATATTTATAGTAAAATGACCAACCACACATAATTATTGTAAAATGACCAACCATGTATAATTATCATAAAATGGACCAACAATACATATTTATAGTAAAATGACCAACCACACATAATTATTGTAAAATGACCAACCACATATAATTATCATAAAAATGACCAACAATACATATTTATAGTAAAATGACCAACCACACACAATTATTGTAAAATGACCAACCACATATAATTATCATAAAATGACCAACAATACATATTTATAGTAAATGACCAACCACATATAATTATTGTAAAATGACCAACCACATATAAGAACATTGTAAAATGACCAACAATACATATTTATAGTAAAATGACCAACCACACATAATTATTGTAAAATGACCAACCACATACATAATTATCATAAAATGACCAACAATACATATTTATAGTAAAATGACCAACCACATAATTATTGTAAAATGACCAACCACATATAATTATCATAAAATGACCAACAATACATATTTATAGTAAAAATGACCAACCACACATAATTATTGTAAAATGACCAACCACATATAATTATCATAAATGATCAACAATACATATTTATAGTAAAAATGACCAAATCCTCACACACAATTACTACAAAATGACCAACCACACATAATTATCATAAAATGACCAACAATACATATTTATAGTAAAATGACCAACCACACATAATTATTGTAAAATGACCAACCACATATAATTATCATAAAATGACCAACAATACATATTTATAGTAAAATGACCAACCACACATAATTATTGTAAAATGACCAACCACATATAATTATCATAAAATGACCAACAATACATATTTATAGTAAAATTATTCAACCACACATAATTATTGTAAATGACCAACCACATATAATTATCATAAAATGACCAACAATATATATTTATAGTAAAATGACCAACCACATAATTATTGTAAAATGACCAACAATACATATTTATAGTAAAATGAACAACCACACATAATTATTGTAAAATGACCAACAATACATATTTATAGTGAAATGATCAACCACACATAATTATCATAAAATGACCAACAATACATATTTATAGTAAAATGACCAAATCAATACATAATTATTGTAAAATGACCAACCACACATAATTATTGTAAATGACCAACCACACATAATTATTGTAAAATGACCAACCACACATACCTTTATTGTAAAATGACCAATAATACATATTTATAGTAAATGACCAACCACACATAATTATTGTAAAATGACCAACCACACATAATTATATTACCTTGAAAATGAAACGGATTTCCAAAAACAACTTCGA
>JBBBDQ010030582.1:0-7500 GCA_037127315.1 Ascarosepion bandense
TTAGGATGTACATAGGGAGAGAGTTGGAGAGAATTGGTGTGAGTTAGTGTGTTAGGAGGTGTCTATTTATGAAAAGGAGAACCCCACAACAGTATATGTACAAATCACTTCTAGAGATTTGTACATATACGTTTTACTAACCCGTATTCCTGGACTACTAATCTTCATTCAAGTCTGTATCCTTACGTTAATACACTTATTTTCTATCTCAATTACTGGGCGTTGTTCATTTATTTGTGCGGGTACCATTATCGGGATCCACAACATATATATATATATATATATATATATATATATAACTTTAATCCAAAAGGAAAAGCAGGTAGGTAAATTTCATTTTTTACATGTATATAAATTTTATTTCATAAATATGTATAAATTTTATTATATATATATATATATATATGTAAATTTTATTATATATATATATATATATATAAAAGCACGAAGAGTTTGCCACTTTAACTGAACAGGTTCATGCCAACTTCGAAGTTTTCTAAAAACTCCTGTAAGTTGTTTTCACTCGTAAGGTCTGGTTTGCTTATCAACGTTCGAGCACTTTACAATAAAAAAAAATACCTGCTTGCCAAAAGACATTTTATCAGAAAGACCACTGAAAAAGTAACAACCTTGTTTTTACTCTTAAGTAGTAATTTTTTGTGTGTGTTGTCTCTGAAAAAGGTTTTTTTTATTTCATTCGTTATTACACATAAGTCAGGATAATTTTTTTCTTTTATTTTTGTGTTTTTTGTTTATATATATATATATATATATGAAGACCTCATTATATATATATATATATATACATATATATATATATAGTGTAGAGCTTTCGAATATCTTTAATTTCATTTTTTAATTTGGAAACAGTTGACTATTTTACAAATGAAATATATAAATATATATTTATAATGGACTCTCCCGTAGATTTCGACGTATGAGTGTCTAACTCGGTTAGACTGCCACACAATGAATTGTTTAAAGTGGTGAAGGCTTGTGTAGCACCATCCACACTTTTTGGAACTGCTGGTAACAAACAGTCGGTGCAGAAGTTCGCCACAGATCGCCTGAAGAGCAGACATCAGTTATTTAACCCATAACTGGAGGGAATGGACGGATTAATACCTTTCCCAAGGGTACCAGTGCATAAGTGAATGCAAAGTGTTCGACTGGAATTGGAACTCGGCTCACCGATTTGCCTTTCCAAGCCGACATACTCTGCACCAAAACGCACATTCGTTCATAAACGTCACCCATCTAATTACTGACCAGGCTCAACGTTGCTTAACTTCAGTGATCGAGCGGTCTATTCAACGTGATATGACCGTTTGTTTGTTTGTTTGTTTGTTTGTTTGTTTGTTTGTTTGTTTGTTTGTTTGTTTGTTTGTTTGTTTGTTTGTTTGTTTGTTTGTGTGTGTGTGTGTGTGTGTGTATATATAGTTTTAACTATATTTTTAATAAATTACTACTAGTGGTTATATTGTAATTTATATTAGGATGTATGATTTATTATTTATTTTTCACCTTAAGTATACCCCATAGTCGGTGTATTTTAATTTAAGAGTAAATCCCATGTCACGTTTCTAAGAATGCATGTTAGTGTAATAGACATTGGTTTCAATCTAAGACGTTTAATTTGAGATATTTTAAATTCTTTTCGATCTATAATACTTGCTCTCTTTCATTTTCTTTGCTTCTTTTTATTTTTTTCTCTGTCATTTTTTAGGTTTATCTTTCTAACTTCTCTGTTTTCTATATTTAATTTTAATTTTAATTTTTTAGTAATTTTAATTATTTTAGCTGAATTTTTAAATTAATATGAATTTTAAAATAATAGTGATAGTAGTTATTTTTTCAAATTGTATTAAAATTATGATGTGCAATTTATTTTTGTACCGTAAATATATCCCATTATATTTGAAACTAAATTTGAATGTTAAATTTTCCACGTTTATGTTTTTCTAAGAAAGCAGACGAGTCGTTAGAGACGCTATTTTGATGCAGGAAGTTAACATTCTATTTCTCTTGATACTGTTTATTCTCTTTTTATTGTATTTCTTTGTCCTTTCTTTTTCTCTTTTTTTCTTCTTTCTCTTCTTTTTTTCTCTTCTTTTTCTCTCTTTTTTTCTCTTCTTTCCATTAATCAATCGTCTACTTTTTCTTTATCATTGCTTTTTTCTATTCTTTGGGATTCTTTTTAAATGAGCAAGACATTTTTTGTAAATTACCGTTACAAATGTCTGTTCTAAATGTGAACATGTGAGCGTCTGTGTAAAATAATAATTTTGAAGCGGGGATTTTTTGAGGACAAAACGTTGTACCATTTGAGTCTGACGAGCCGCAATAATAACATCATTATGCTGTGAAATATGTATTACTCATTGGAATTGTAGTAAATAAAAATCTTTTCTAAAATATATATATAGAGAGAGAGAGAGAGTGTGTGTTCATAAAGATCGTCTGCTCTTTCGAAGATTTATAACTTTCAACTGCACACGAACTTTATGGTCACTCCCTATATATATATATATATATATATATAGTGTATCGAGGCAGCAAATAATTTTCTAAACATATACTGTTAAATATAAGAGACAATGAATGTCTATTATGTATAATATAACATGTTTATGAATACATGGTTCTGTTGTCATTTCGCGCTATCACGCGTTGTGACGTCATAGAACCGCATTGCAAATTTGCGAACTGCGTTTGTTATTTTTGGTAACTATTGCCTTTGCCTAGCGGAGTTTTATGTCAACACAAAATAAAATCGTCGGTGATGGCAGATGTTATTGTGTTACCGTCTTAATAACCTCTCTGAAGATGGCGTATGTGAGCCGAAAGCTTAGAAGCAAATTAATAAAAAATTATCCAAATATTGGAGAATTTTTGTGTTTATTTTCAACTGAAATTAAAGATGCCTCTACACATTCACATAATGATTATCAGAAGTTGCTATCTGATAGTCCACCCACTGCCTTTTCTAACTCTTTCTACTATAATTGCGAAGAGGCAATTTCTTTATCACTGGCAAACCACTTCTGCTTTGATGAACCATATCTTTGTATTTCCCCCTATTATGCTTGCAAACTACTGGGGAAAATCAAGCAACTTATTATTGCATTTGATATCGTTTTTTTGTTTCTCCATTTGAAGAATATCTCTTACAGTTGTCTGTTCTTTGATCTTTTTCTTTTACATTTATACCCAACATAATATTTTCCATTGAACCTTCTTCTGCTATTAACGTCTTTTTTTTCCAAGCGGTTTTCTTAATTTTTAGGTTCGCCATTCATACGTCAAAATTGACATTTTCAATTCATTAATCCCTTTACGTTTTATACATATTGGCTCTTCATAATATCTCTGTTAATACTAAATGCTTTCCATTTAATAAAGACCGTTATGTCATTTAGTTTTCTTTCTGTGACATTTTTTCAATGTCCAAAATAAATGTATTTCTGGATTCTGCTAATTCTTCATTCTCTTTTCTAATTTCTGTTTAGGGCATAACATTTTTTTAATTCTATTAGTTTTATAAATCAAACTTGCTGTTTTCTCTAACCTGATTATTTAGTATTTCTTTGAATTCATCCGATCATGCTGATATTAGCCAAAGGTCGTCTGTAAGTCAGAACCAAATATTTCCCGCTAATATTTACTCATAGGCGCACTCACACAAAAATATATATATTAAATTTAATATATTTAATTTAATTTATATATTAAATATATATATTAAATTTATTTGTTTAAACGTTATTTTTATGGGTGCTCATATTGGAGTAGATGCTCTGCTTTTTTATTATTAAAAAGTATAGTTATCTATTTAGATTTGCTGGCCTGATATTCGAGAAATATTGTTAAATATCATGCATTTCAATCTGGATTCGTACCAACTCCCACTCAGCGAAACCGTCATTATATCTGACGTGCCTTAACCGCTCGGCCACGTAGGACGTCCTGATCAAACAAAGCCCGAATAGTGATTTTAAACACACACTTCTCTCTATTCTCGAAATATCAATAATTTCTTTGTTTTGTATCGTAACGTAAACAAAGCCAATTTTTAAATGGTAGTGTCGTCAGTGTAGATTCCTACCTGAAATCTGATTATACCGGGGAGATCGTTTATGAAGTTCAGAAAAAGAGTAGGATCTAGGATAGAGCCTTGAGGGATATATATATATATATATAGTGATGATCCACGTATACTGTCTTAATATGTATAGGAAAAATTATTAAAAAGTTGTAAGTTTAAAAATGTATTTTTTGACAGTATTTGTTTATTTCTATTATTATATTTTATATTTCAGACCGCCCTCGGTCCTTCATCAGAAACAATGATTTTAAAATTTAAATTAGAAACGTATTTAAAAAAATAATACATTTTTAAACTTACAACTTTTTAATAATCTCCACTCTGGAAGCATTAATGAAACGAATGCTTACATTGACCGGGACGATAAAATCGAGACAGTTGCTTGTCAATCTACAGTCCATTTGTCAGGTCTTGCTTTTATGATTGCGGAATGTCACTGTCTGTTGTTTAACAACACATTTTGACGTAAATCAGGGGTCACGCATAAGACCACAGAGTTCAATAATGCCATTGTAGGTCATTCTAAGTAACTTGTAAATCTTCAATGGCATTACTTCGGGTTGTAAAAGGAATGAGATTTTCTTTTTCTATATTTAAAGGGACACGTTTCATTGCGAGATTTTTAATCGACCGCGGACGAGTAAAGCAATAAACTTTAATCGCCCAATTAAGTTTTTAACGACTGAGTCGATCGGGCGAGTGAAATCTTAAAGGCTATAAATATATATATACGTGTCTGTGTGTGTCAGTGTGTGTGTGTGTGTGTGTGTGTGTGTGTGTGTGTGTGTGTGTGTGTGTGTGTGTGTGTGTGTAATATTTTTAATTTAGAAAAGGACAATAAAAATAAAGACAAAAGGAAGATTTATCTGAGAAGCATTTACCTTTATAAAGTCCCCAGAGAACAAAATGCATCGGCTAAGATAAGTTTTTCTTTTGCCTTTAATTATAGGACAAATAATCACGACACCCTACACGTACGCACACACGAACAGAAACAATTACACCAATGATAAGCGCATAAAAAAGAAAACTCGAAAAATCAATTCCTGATACCTTCTGAAGAGTGAACGGATGAGTCTGTTTATGAGACTCTGGAGGTGGGATGTTGACTCACTCAGTAAGTGACAAACTTATATACATGCATATATATATGTAATGTCATTTTTAAGGGTAAAAATTTAATTAAGGAAATGAAAATGTGTAGCTTAATGTTACACGACGTCCTCAACCGTATTGTCAATATGTGGACGACACTTTTTGTTTATTCAATAATGAAATTGAGGCAGAACAGTTTTTCTCTTTTCTTAATGATATTCATCTAGCTTTGAGGTTTACTGTTGAGAAGGAGTCAAATTCTCAACTAACCTTTTTAGATGTCCTAGTACATCGGACACCTATAACTTTTCTTACCTCACTTTATAGGAAACCAACATTTGCGGGGTTATATACGCGTTTAGATTCCTTCTGCCCACAAATACGTAAGATAAATATTATTAGAACCCTAGTTCATTAATGATATGTTCGGAGTCTTTCTTGGATGATGAAATTAATTTTGTGATGGAAACCTTACGTAGTTAAGGGTATCCCTCTGACACTGTTCGTTCGGTTATCCATAACAAGATTTTGGAATTCAGAAAGGTTAGGCTTTGTACAGTTAAAAAATGCCCTGTTTATCTTAGACTTCCCTGGATAGGATCCAAGTGTGAAAGCATAACTAGACAGATTTCATCTAATGTCTGTCGTTGTTTTTTCTCGGCTGAGGTACGTATAGTTTTCCAAACCCAACCTATTTTATATTCTGCGTTCAAGGATGATCCCCTTTCCAAACAAATTAATTCTATTATTTATAAATACATTTGTAGTTGCGGTGCCGACAACACAGGGAGAACTACTCAGTTCCTGGACATAAGAATCAAGCAAAATGTTCCCACTAAGCTCTATATATCAAGTCCCGCAAGCCTTCCCTCTGTAAACAGCGTGAATGTTGGGATTCGCTATTTTTAGTCTCTGGCTTTTTATATTTATTTTTTCCCTTTTGTTCATTACATATTTCTTTACTTTAATCTAAATTCAAATCTCCCTTACAGGCCTGACGAACGGGAGCGAAACCGGTTGCTTCGCTTTTATGTTGTCTTATAATGTCGTGTAGCATTAAGCTATACACTTTCGTTTCCTTAATATATATACGAGGGTCATTCAATAAATAAGGTGAATTTTTTGGTATAAAGACTTCTAATACAGATAGAAGCTTACATTTTTTCCTTTACTTCTTTTTCAAATGGATTTAATTTTTTTTTTTTTTTTTTGCAGATTGAAATAAATCTTTGAAAGCTTTGGAGATTAACAAATATGGCCGACAAAGAAGCATGTTCCATGATTAAACAGGGGTCAGTTATCAAGTTTTTGGTTGCTGAAGGGTGCAAACCAGTTGAAATTCATAGGAGAATGTCAACTGTGTATGGCGCCACATTTTTCAGCCAAAAAAATGTCTACAAGAGGTCTAAATTGTTTAAAGAAGGACGAAGCAGAGTTGAGGATGAAGACAGGTTTGGGAGGTCTACAGAAATGAGGTCTCCTGAAGTGATCGACTCAGTCAATGACCTCATTCAGTCTGACAGAAGGGTGACAGTTGATGACATTGCTAGGACTTTGAGTCTATCTGTTGGGACCGCACACAAAATTTCCCATGATGACCTTGCCTACTCGAAAGTCAGCTGCCGGTGGGTGCCAAAGATGCTTACTGCAGAGCACAAACGGAAGAGGGTCGAGTTGTCCCAGTAGTGTCTCTCCCGCTATGAGAAGGATGGTAATAAATTTCTGAAGAAGGTGGTCACATCTGACGAGACATGGGTTTGGCACTATGAGACTGAGTCTAAACGGCAGTCCATGGATTGGAAGCACGCAGGCTCTCTAGTGAAGAAGAAGCTCAAGTCCCAGCGGTCCACGGGGAAGGTGATGCTCACCGTTTTTTGGGATGTGCAAGGCCCAGTCACCATTTCATTCCTTGAGAAAGGAAGTACTGTGAACAGTGCCAACACATGTGAACTGCTGAGACAGGTCAAGAAAGACAAAGAACAAACGCAGGGGTCATCAGTCACATGGAGTCGTCTTGCATCAAGACAACGCAAGGCCTCATACAGTAGTCCTAACGATACAGCTGGGCTGAGAACTGCTCCTTCATCCCCTTCCAGCCCACACCTTGCCCCTGTTTGGTCCCTTGAAAGAGCTCACGAGAGGCACGAATTTTGTAAATGACGATGAAGTCAAAAGTGCTGTGAGCGATTGGCTGAGACATCAGTCCAAAGATTTTTACGCTGAGGGAATACGGAAGCTTGTGCACAGTTGTAAAATGTGTGTGACACTGCTGGGAGGCTACGTTGAAAAAAGTAAGCTTG
>JBBBDQ010030582.1:12500-15000 GCA_037127315.1 Ascarosepion bandense
AAAATAAAGAAAATCTTTGAAATGATCTAAAAATTACAGAATCTACTTCAAGGAGTTTAAGTTCCTTTTTCAATCTTCAGGTCCAATAAATTTTGAATTTCGCTACTTGCGACATTTTTGAATACTTTTAAAATAGACTTATCAAATCACGGGCGATTCATGAGAGAAAGTCAGTCAGTTAAATGCCATACGCGATACACACTTTGGTTGATCATGTCTCGAAAGAGACATGACTGACTGGGCAGAAAATTATCCCGCAGTAGGTTTCCATTGCTTTCTGTGGTAGACTGGTTGCCAGTCAAGGCTATAAAACCCAATCTGTCCTGTTATTTGACTCATAGCTAGAGGGGGAAGTGATGTATTATATTATTAAGTAGTAATTAGTGGGGGAAGGTTTATGACATCATAACAATATAAAACTAATCCACCACTTTATACCTAGTAGAAGTTTTAATCATGTTTCCAACTATTATATTTATTCAGTCAGTTAAGTGCCATACGTAATACACACTTTGGGCGATCATGTCTCGAAAGAGACATTACTGATTGGGCAGAAGATTATCTCGCAGTAGATTACCATTGCTTTCTCTAGTAGACTGGCTGTCAGCCAAGGCTATATAACCCAATCTGTTCTGTTATTTAACCCACAACTGAAGTTCGAACTACGCTCGTTCTGAGTCGATATCTACTGCACCACAACGCACATCCCATGAGAGAAAAGTCAATTAAAAATTCATCAGTGTTGAGCTATTTGCTGCTTGTATCGAAATGTGGCCATCCTGGGAGCAAAACAGCAAAACGTGTAGTGAATTCGCATCTAAGTTAACAAAAATATCAACACGGGAAAAATTTAAGCAATAAATAAAGACGTAATATCATTTTACCGGGGGATTCAAGCAGAAAATTAAATTAACAAACTTATTTTACAGATAAAAGACTTCATCATATAACCAGGAATAACATAGTGTTAAATTTGGAATATACACATCTCTCTCTATATATCTCTCTCTCTTTATATATATATATATATATATATATATATATATATATATATATATATATATATATATTGATTGATTGATTGATTGATTGATTGATTGATTGATTACTTAGTTTTTGGTCATAATAAAATTATACCAGTGCATATTTGTATTAAAAAGTGTTCAATACAATTATATTGTAGAATTTTTGAATATTTTCCATTTGTAAACGAGTTAATACTCGACCTAGGTTTCTACCATGAGTGGTGTCTTCAGGCAATTTGCAATAACTGATTTTACCTTTTACCTTTTTTTTTTAAGAACGCTCACGTAACGTGTGGAAATTGAAATCAAAATATGGAAAGAACCCAGACATAACGTGAAGTATAGTGAAGCCTTACAACGGTGGCAAAATATGTAGACTGTGCCAGGAAGAAAAGTTAGCAATTATGCTATTCCCAAACAAAAATTAACTATTGAAGGAAAGAACAGAAATTATGACTAAGTGTCACCATACCAAAAAATAACTATTAGGTTCATACAACCATGGATGAAAACGTCATAATTTCTTGTAATTTTAAAAAATTAAGCGTTCAAAAATTGCCTGCCACGTGTGCGTTCAAAAAACCACCGTTACATGACCGTTCTTAAAAAACGGTAAAAGGTAAAATCAGTTATTGCAAAATGCCTGAAGAATCCACTCATTGTAGAAACATGGTCGCGTAATAACTCGTTTATATATATATATATATATATATATATATATATATATATATATATATATATAAAATGTATCAACTTTCGAAATAGCACGGGTAAAAAACATTATTATTGGCAAATTTGTCAATTGCACAAAAAACTTACCCGTAAATGTTAAAGATTTCATAAACAATATTTTTAGAGATAACTCGTCCATATTATTTAACAAAACGTGTTTTATATATATATATATATATATATATATATATATATATATATATATATATATATGGGACTGTGCAAAAGTATTAGGACAAGAACTAGTTTATCTTCTATGAGGCATCAAAATAAAGTTTAAAATCACCCCTGTCCTAACTTTTTGCACACTACCGGTAGTGTGCAAAAGTATAAAGACAGGAGTGATTTTCCTAAAAAATCACTGAAATTAAATACAGGGGGAAAAGCCAAACCTTTGTAAGAATTATTTAACTAAAAAGAAGAGGAAGGAAGGCTTTGGAATTTGAATTGGCCCCCACAAAGCCCTGATATCAATCCTATTGAACGTTTATGGGATATTTTGGATAAAAAATTGATAAATCTAACGTTACTTCGCAAGACATAAATACAAGCTGCTTGGCAGGAGATACCATTAGATACATTGAAGAAGCTTGTGATGTCAATGCCTGAAAAAATTAAGGCTGTGATTAAAGCAAAAGTCTATTATACTAAATATTAAATTTATTTTGTAACAAGTATTTTTCTTGTTAAAGCATTTGTTGAATAAATCAAATAAAATTATTTTAATTAAATTGTTTATTTTC